>JAMKCH010068093.1:0-47838 GCA_023653785.1 Ophioderma brevispina
TTGAGGATCGCGAAATATCTGGAGTGAGGACTAACTATTTTTTCGGGGGTGGGCTGATGTGCGTTCGAGAACAATTCCATTACTTTATTTGATGAAAATTGCTGAATGAATATTTTTGACCTGAAACATAATTGCACTTTTTGTCATGCACAATTAATCGTCCTAAATCATCTTTTTTATTATTACATAAAAGGTGTCGTTTTCGGCTTAATACAAAGTCATTGGGAGGCGTTTGTGGAATATGCCAAAAAAGCGGCAAATGTCCTCGGTCTCTATAAAATAGGCAATCCGAGATTGCTAAAATCATTCATTGCAACCTCTCAATCAGCTTTATCTTATGATTATGCATTCTTCAATGTCCACGTTTCGTTGTAACACACAACATGATTTCAAATACTAACATTCAGTTACTTGCAATCTATTGCTATATACCAGGTACCATGTAATACTGTTTAACCTTTAAGCTCAACACCATCGCCGCTTTCTTGCGATTTTGTCAATAAATATAAAAATACTATCAGAGAGAATTCACAGAGCACCTTTGCAGGTATGTAGACCCTAACCCGGTGGTTCTTAGTGGAAACGGGGATATGGGGATGTGCTGCCGAGAACGGTGGAGGTTACGTATATTTGATTTTTTGGGGGGGTTATGCAATGAGGATTGGGGTTGGAGTAGGATGGGGGTGTGTGGTTGTCTTTAGCTTATCAATTAAGAATACTCTCTAAAATCCTTGGACTTATTTTGTAATCTAGAGACTTGTTAGCGGACAAAACTTTTGGATTTGAAAATTTCTTTTAGACTTAAACTTAAGTCTCTCATTTGCTTATTTAAGTCATTTAATTTGTTTGTAAATCTTAAGGACTTATTTTAATAAGTCTTTTTACAGACTTATTAATTTAAATCCAGAAAAGTTTTGTCCCGCTAACCATCTTTTAGATTTAAAAATAAGTCAAGGATATACGTCTTTCTGATTCAAAACAAAACAATCCGCCCACGGCATAATTAGCATCATTTGTGGGGTCCCTAGAACCCCGCTCTTGGGCCACCAAACATAGTGAAAAATCTAGATATTAAAATAATTTAAATCTTGGGATGTATTTGCTGATACCCTCAATTTTTTGATTGTATGGGAAAGACCAAGGTGAATGGGGACTTTGAAAATTTGCTGCAGGCTTAAGGGTTGTCTTGCTGTTACAAATTTATTTTCTAGTGGTTAATCAGGTATAACGAATGCAGGCAAACTACACTGTGAAAAATATTGCTACCAGAATGGCTCAAATACACTTTAACAATTATAGTTTTCGCAAAGCTTCTAAATCTCCACCAATGCATGTTTTGCATTAAATCACAGCCTGTAGAGTCATGCTGTTATGCATGGTTGGCATGAGCCCGGGGCGCCCACCCCGAAGAGCACCCCCAATGGTTTTTATTTTGGTTTGTTGATGTTCGGGGGGGGGGGGGGTATGGTCCAAACCAATCTACACTGTTAAAAAAAATGTCCGTTAAATTTACGGAAATTTCTGGCAGCAGTATTTCCAGTAAATTATTAGGGTAAATTTACAGAATTCTGTCAATTAACGGAAATTTGACGGTACTTTTACAGAAATTTGTCTCATATTATGGAAAAAAATGTGTATTTTAACAGACTTTTCCGCTAATTTAAAATTACGGAACCAAAAAAAAATTCGGAAATATTGCTGACCAGAAATTTTGAAATAGTTCCGTAAATGTAACATTTTATGGTTTTTTGTTTGTTATTTTTATTGTTTTTGTAAAACAGATTTTCCGTAAATTTACGGAAAATCTGTTTTCTTAATTACGGAAATTTTTAACATGTAGCCGCACATCCTACCTCAAAAAAAGTGTATACCCCCGACATTAAGGTTTGTAAAAAATTAAAAGTTATACTCCTGCATGAAATGTAAAAGTAAAAATTTACACTAATCAGGGAGTTAGTTTAAATGGGAACACCGTGTTGAGTGGAAACACTTGAAAGGAGGGAAAGCTGACTTTTTGATGACAAATTCCGCTCTTTTTAGAAGTGAACAATTCACTTTCAGCCTCATATCAGAGTGACTGAAATTTTTACCACGCAAAAATTTAGTGGGGTGGACTGTGTTTGAAATGGAAGTCCGTTGCGATTTCAATGATTAAAGCACCGTGCACATATTTAGATACCTTAGGTAGGTCTCAGAGAACAAGAACAGTTTGAGAATTCCAGGGGTGGCAGATGACGGCCTTCTTGATTTTCAAAAGGCTGCCATTCTGGATATTTTCAAATCAGAACTCGAGTTGTGGATGTGCTAGGAAGCTAGTTTTGGCTACCCCAAAAACTCGTCGCTAAACCCACAAGTCTGGAAGGGATATTAAAGCGAGATTAGAATAAGAACATTAAGATTGGAAGCCATGTGTATTTACATTTTCAGCAGTATTAATTTCAGTGTAAAGTTTTCATACAAATTTAATTTTGGTGACACAGTCTCCATTTAACTAGTAAGGTGATATTGATTATTGAGTGTAAAATGAGTAATTCTTACCAATAATCTGTATAATTTGTATTTCAAAAGGCTTCATTATGGACACTAGTCAAAGTCATTTTTTTGTTTAACTTTTTTTTTTCAATTGAAGTTATTAATAGGCATTATGCTATTGTTTGTCAATTAACTTAGATGTACGGTTTTAATTAATTATTTCAAAAAATATACGCTTTCGAAAAAAATCACGAAAGAAAAGTTGTTATTCACCAGTGGAACCCCAACAGCCGATCATGGGTTTCCACTCTGAAAAACATATTTCTTCTTGGATTTTTTATTCAGTTACACTGTTTGAAATGGCCAACACGACAACAAACTGGGTCCAGGTGAATATTGGACTTTGACTCTGAAAATTTGATTGCAGGCCCATTCGTGAATTAGGGGCGCTTCAAAAGTAAATAAGAACAATTATTGATTTTCGTGGACTTTGTTGATTTCAGTGTGTTGTGCATTATTGCTGGAGTATATATAATGCATCGTTAAAATACCGATACTTTTGATAGAGGCCCCTGTATATTTATTATTTGGTTATGAACAAAAGAATCACACAGCTCTCCTGTAATTCCGTCCATTCACGTAATGACGTGTGACTCATTGAATACCATCCTTTGTATTGCAAAAAGTCAGTGCAATTGAAAATAACAACGGTTCGGATTTTGTCCTATTGAACAAAGTTGGCATTATTCATTTCATACCCGTGGCAGACATATTGATCGTGATCATCTCCTACGACGACAACCTTTATACCTACAAGTGGAGGTCAATGGTGGAACCTTCCAAAAAGTTAGTGCCAAGGGTACCAAACCTTTATTCGCTCATTTTCAAAACGAGGGTAAATCCCAGATTACAATAGATTTGAAGGATGTTGAAATGTGCAATTCCTGTTGTCATGTAAAAAACGTCTTAGGTCCAAAGAAACCAAACAACTTTCTTTTCGTGATTTATTTCCGAACGTGCGTAATTTTTTTGAAATAATTAATAAAAACTACATCTAAGTTAATTGGAACAGACATAACTGAATTTTATGGTGCATTTAGCTGCAGGGGGGTGGGGGGGGGCGAGTCAATGAATATGTGGCGGTCTAGAAGTTTTTATAGTCTGCCGACCATAGTCCCCACAAGAGTAAAGAAATAGGCACTTGATTTATGTTGATTTCTTCGCGCATTATTCATTGTCCTTTATTAGCCTGGATTATCCTTTTCCATCGGTTACAAAAGTCTGGGCTCCACCCACAGACACCATTGGCAAAAAAGGGAATAAAAGCTGTAACTAATGTGGCTGAAGAGTTCACTGAGGCTATATTCTTCACCGTTGAGGGGATATTGGTCCAGATGACTATATCTTCCTGCGCACACGTTAAACGCCAGTGTTTTCCAATCAATGCTCGCGATTTACCCTAAACCCCACTCGGTTTAGGGAGGGACTGAAGGAGTCAGGGAAGAGGGGAACAAGAAAAGTCGGAAATCGGGTGGGATTCGAACCCATGGCCCCAGTCCCATGACCCGGATAGGCACGCTACGCGGTTTTCGCTGGCCCGGCCAGCGATTTCCGTGCCCCCATAGGAGTCTTGGTTGATGACGTCATCGCTACATTCTGGACTTAGTGCTTTTTTCTCACTCCTGCTGGTGAGAGTTTTGTGGGAGATTTAGTTGTGTTAGGGTTTGATCTGGAAAAAAGAGGTTATTAGTGCTTTGGGCGCTAATTCGCGTGACGTAACTGACTCTAGAAGTAAATGCATTATAGTATCCTTGTTCGTGGAACGGGCCGAGTGGAGATGATTTCTACTTACAACATTACTAAACATCCAATTAAACTTTGTTAAGAGATGGTCATAACGCTCTCCTATACATAGAACAACCTGATTACATCACTGTAGAACTGTAGCGAAGTCTATGTTGTATGAGTCCTATTCGCCTGCCAGGGTATGCCTGAGTGTTGGCATTAGAGCTGGATGTGGAATAGTCTATTTGGTATGGAGTCCAGGAATGTAAAATAGGGCAGTGTGGTTTTATATACTCTGGCGACAAAACATGTATCTTTTCATAGGTTTGGGTAGCGAAGAATGGCTAGTAGAAAGTACTTCTGTGTGTGGTTAATAATTCGTACCGACGGGTGGCAGTCAATTTATTGTGTAGCATTTATCGCTACGAGAATGAGCTTTTTGTGTGCTTCTGGATCTGTCGAGACCTTCATTTTTTCGATTGTGGGATTTACAAGGCCAAGAACAGGCCCATCAGATGGTCATCGGCCTCCGACTAGAGCTGCACTTTTACTAGCTATCATGCGAGCCCACTAACCACTCAATGTTTTGGTACATACTAGGTATTCCAATCCGGAGTTACCCTAGCCCAATTACTACAGGTAGGATTTGGTGAATAGGCAAATTCAAGCCAGTGATGACATTTGCCTCCTTCTCCCAGATGCAGTAATTCCCATTTGGGTGAGTGTGATTGTGCCAGTTTTGATGTGGCCACTAATTTGTGCAATGTGGAAAGAATTGGACTATTCCAGTCAGCCGCAGGTCACGCCTGGCATGTTTATTTCTTTTTCACATGAAAACAATGTTTGCAGCGCTAACCTCTCTCTCCATTTGGTAGAAAACGTTAAAGCAACTTTCCATTTTTTGGGGCTCGTAATACGTTGTTTCATTTTACAGAATTGCAGAAATGTTGCTAAAGGTCTACTTCATACCTCAGATTGTAATAATTATAATGATATTGGGGTTGAAAAACAAGGATGAAAAGTGAAACCAAAAAATCGTGTTAAATAATCGTGGTCTTGACAAATTCAGAAGCCCCACAATCATTTTTAAGTTGACCAATGAAATCGGGACACTTATCTGTAAAAAGTCTGTGCAAGTGAAGCTGTATCTGTTTTGAGATAGCGAAGACCACGGTTAGTTCATAATTGCCAGTTTGACATGACTCTAACCTATACTTTTAACATGGCGAAAACCATCCACTGATTTGCACTACAGACCGTGGTGGGGAATCAACAAAGAGCAAGGACGCGTGTCCTTTTGTGTTTTTGTCACACAATCCATCGTCTGACCTTGTAATAAAACAATTCTACGGTTATCAATTGTGTCCTGTGACCTCAGCTTGCCTGTATTCTGTATACTTGTGGATGCTTCATCGAGCTGATAGATGACTGCAAGCAATGCAGACAGAATGGGCCTAACCAATGCCCACACTGTTAAAAATTACCATAAAACTTTTTAATTGACAGTTGGACTCAAATGTGCAAATAACTGTACAAACTGGTCATTTTAAAACTCTTGCAGTCCCACTGCCTACAGTTAAAACGACGTTTTTATGGTTTTTAGTCATGCATCATAAAAGTTCTGATGACGATAGTGCTAGAAAACTTTAACACTGTGGTAAAAATAGAATTCCAACATGTGGAATGATGGTGAACTTTGCCCTTAAACCGCATGAAAAATCAAATATTCCTACTTTATAGTGCAAATTGGATTTTTGCTGAATTTTTGTGAATTTGACTATTTTGCCAACTCGAATAGTTTATGACATCATTGTGATCTATACTTAGGTTTGTTATTTTGGTATCAATAAGGAAAGAAGAGGACCATAGGTAACCCCTGGTATACATCATATGCATTGGGGGTAGGGGTGGGGGGGGGTGGCAACCACCCATTTGTAAAACCGTGTTACAAAATAATCGTGTTAGGAATGTATAGGGGTAACATTCCGGTGCGGTGTATGCCCTAGGACTAACTTATGTTCCAAGAAATTTCCACCCAAAAACTGACATCTATGTTATAATGGCTGCCACTTTGAAATACAAATTATACAAGATGGATTGAAAGAATCACTTTTTACTCTAACCAAATCAGAAACATCTTTATATACATCTTGACTAGTTAAATGGAGACTGTGGAGACTTAACAACAATCTTACAGAGTGGTTTGAAATAACTATTGGCGTGCGCCAGACCTATCACCAGACCTCTTCAACCTATTTCTCGAATACACCTTAGCAGAAGCCTTTGAGAACTGTAAATACTTGGGCATAAACGTGGATGGCTACAAATTAAAAGACCTCCGTTTTGCTGATGATATAGCTCTCATCGCTGACTCAGAGGACGATCTGCAAACCTTGATTGAGCAAATGCACCATGCTAGCAAGAAATATGGGATGGAGATCAGTATACCTAAAACAAAAGCTATGGTATTCTCCCGTGATGACCAGCTCCCAGTAAAGATCCAGCTTGATGGTACACCACTTGAGCAGGTTAACAGATTAAAGTATTTGGGAGTACACCATCAAGTGACTCCACCAGCGAATCAAAAGCAGATTATTATTGGCATCAACAGCACTAGGGAAATTACAGAGAGTCTAGAGTGATAAAGACATCTCTCTCCACCAATTACGGCTTGTTAATTCACTTGTCAACCCAGTGCTTCTGTATGGCTCTGAAATCTGGACCATCAAAAAGAATGAAATGAAGAGTTGGAAGCATTTGAGATGCGATGCTACAGAAAAATCCTTAATATCAGCTGGAAGGATAAGATCCGTAATGATTTAGTTCTGTCAAGAATCTCCTCCTGCCACTTTCAACCAAAAAGGATCCTAGCTCGTATCACTGCCTCGCAGCTGACATGCTTTGGTCACTTGTGCGGAATGAACAACATCCGCCTATCCAAACGCATTCTTATGGAAACTGTCGCAGGCACAAACAGACAGGGAAGACCAAGGAAGAGATGGGAAGATGACATCATTGTGGGCACCACCTTCCACAAGGCATATTTGGAAGCGCAAGATAGGAATAGATGGTCTGAATTTGTTCGTGGTGCCAACGTCCTATGGGACATGGTGCATAGATAGAGAGATAGATAGTGCCACTTCTATGAAACTCACCACTGCTGAAAATGTACAATAAGCATGGTACTTGGCGGCCATTTTGAAAAACAAAATGGCTGCCAGTCTTAATATTCCTCTTCTAATCTAGCTTTATCCTTTCCAGAGGCTTGTGGGCGTTTAACATACAATAGCTTCCTAGCACATTCACAACGTTTCATATAGAAGTCTCATGGATGCAAATGAGTATTACAATTGGTTCCGTCATGCGATGCATGATGTTGTGCAGTAGCGCTTGACGGAATAAATGGCAATTATACCTCATTTGCATCCATGGGACTTCTATATGAAACGTCTACCAAAATAGAATGGCAGCTATTTTGAAAACCACGATGGCCACCATCTGCCACCCATGGGAATTCTCCATCAAAACTGTTCTTGTTCTCTGGGACTTATACTTAAGATATCGTCGGGTGCATTACATAGTGACGGATGTTAAACGAAATACGAATTTTTGTTTCTGAGAAAATCGCATTTGAAAAATCGCGAACTCTAGAGGGTCCGTACACATCCCCACATACGATTTAAACAAATCCAATTAAGAAATGAAATTAACAGCTGGAAATTTATTTTAGCTAAATTCATGGATTCTTACTTGATAAAATGGATGTAATACATTGGAAAAGTTAACCACCAGATCATATGCAATGGTTATAAACATGTTAATTGTTAGGACTTTGAACGACATGTATCTATTTGAACGACATGTATCTATACGATGCATGTATTTTCATACATGCATCGTATTTGAAATACATTTTCCATCTCATAATTGCTAATCCAAGATGGCTGCCTCAAAGTATAGGCCTTCTCTAGGCGCACATGCATTACTAATAACATATGTTAAAATGGGTAAACTGAAATGTGCATCCATCTTCCCGTACATCTAGTAGTTAATAACAATAGGCATGAAAAGCGTTTTACTTTTATGGATACCCGCCGTTAGTGATTACAAAGTCTTTGTTTAGATGCTTGAAGTCATCAACAGACCTAACTACTTTGATCAAGTTATTCATTTTAAGGGTATTTTGAGTCTTTAGCTTGGTCAACAAAATATGAAATGACCTTAAATCGGAACAAATTACGATGAATCACATCTAAAATTCAAAGAAACACCAAGCACTATTTATATTGATATAAAGAATATAAAAGAATATAGCTATTGCCATAACCTGCAATTAGATATATCAAACCAGCCAGGAATTGAATCAGCCCCTTTCCTTTTGACCACGAATCTTATCTCTTGGTCAATTAATATCACCATAGTTGTCCTATGTGATAATGCTCTTAATAAACATGAGAGCCTGAATCAATGGTTAGTTAATTTTGAAATGTGTCAAAACCCACAGCCTCATTAGTTATCATCTATCTGTTCAACATATTGCATTACATTGTGCCATTCATATTGAAGGCAGTTACAGATTCAGGGCAACTTGTTGACTCGACAAGTGCAATTTCCAGAGCCACATCATTTCTTGCATCCACATTTTACTAGTTCAATTATGGCTTGTGGTACTGGAGCATTCAAACATCTAAAGATAGAAGTACACAGACACTCTACAGAAAATGCATGGAAAGTAAAAAGACGAAAGCCAGATGTAATGGTATAAGAATTACAACAGAAAGAACGTCATCCAAATCTAAATGAAATGGCTAGAGGTCAGATGGATAGATCCGGTCTTGGGTACAAAAAGAACCAAACGCTGATCAATGACATGAGTCATCAAGAACAAAGGAAATGCCTCACCGGACTAATAAAAGATGTAGGTGAGGAAGACATGTTGGTCTACCTTTACGGATGTGCGAAACAAGGGCAATGGTTGAATTGAGTCTGTCATGCAGGTCGACAGCTCCTGGATGTCTGGACGCCGGAGCTGCTGTCTTTCCACATCAACGACATTCATGATCAACTTCCATCCCCTGCCAATCTGAAGCTGTGGGGCAAGACCAATCTTGGACTCTACCAATTATGTCATAATCGTCATTGTACACTGTTCCACATCCTCAATGGTTGTAGCTACTCTTTACAAAGCGGAAGTTACAACTGGCGCCATGACCAAACGCTGAAAGTAATGTCTACAGCTACAGGTCTGGCACCGCACGTCGTAGAGGCAAATCAGAAAAAAAAAAACATCGCACCTGAGAATCTGAACTCCATTTCTACAATTGCCTTTCGCACAACTGATGGTACAGCCTATCGAAATCCAGTCTTACTAATGCCTAAGACAGAACCAAATAACATTATGAAGAAGGCCAATGACTGGATACTCCTGATGGATGAGGAACACAAACAAATAGTATCCCCTCCAGAAATCACTGAGACAGATAAGAGACCAGATATCACCATCTTTTCTACCAAAACAAAGACAGTGATCATCATTGAGCTGACGGTCCCTATGGAGGAGAACCTATCCAATGCATATGCAAGAAAGAAGTGCAAATACCAAAATCTAGTAGCTGACTGTTAAAGCAGAGGATGGTCTATATACTACTTTACGATAGAAGTAGGAAGCAGAGGTTTCTGCATTACATCAGTCAACAAATGCCTGGCATCCTTGGGCATTCCGAAAGGAAAGATAAAGGCTATAACCGATACAGCAGCCAAAATTGCACTCAGAGTGAGCTATGTCATCTGGCTCAGCAGAAGCTCAAAGGCATTCAGACAGATGGAGCTACAAGCAACTCCAGCAATACGCTCTGTGGGAAGTGGAATGGTTGAGCGCTCACAAAACCAGGTTTAACCTGCCAAAATCTGGTCCAAAGCCCAGTGACCTCCGAACACACTAATCTAGACAACGAGATACTGTATAAGGTGAATTTTCCCTACTAAGCCACCTTCACAGAGGGAGATATATCAGGAGTGCTTATCTTAAAATGGATAAAACTAAGCTCCGAAGGTGACAGCGCTGGTGTTCTACCAATGTAGTGTCCATTCATACTCATCTGGTGAAGGAAGACCCGGTCGACTAATTGGTTATGAAGCCCACATCAGGGCAATGTAGTGGGCACGATAAATATGGGGAACTAGTGATCCTTCAGTTGGGGGAAGACTTTCTCCTTCAGGTTGACGATTGGAGTACAAAAACATCGTAGCTCCTTGACCTTAGTGTGCACGTTGGACTTGTACAGTAAGCGGACAAACCTCTGCAACTGAGAAACAATCTCCTGAAAAGGAAGGTTCTTCCCCTGACCAAGCTGTGCCAATGCATTCAGGATTTCATCATCATTACAGGACTTGAATATCTTAAAACACCCTTCCTAGGTCCTGTCAGCAAATTTTCCACTCATATCTGAGCCGGTAAATGCATGGAAACCAAGAAGTGCTGAAGCGTGCTTGGCTCCTAGCTTTTCATGGGTTCTATTGGTATCTTCCTCTTCTTCTAGCTTCTTCTTTCCTGTTTCAGTGAAGAAAAATGTATTATTAATTAGCTTTGGATACAAAGATATATCATCAGCAAGAACACGTCAGTATCTGGTGAGTGTACAACTATCTCTGCATCCCTTGATTTGAACACGCATGAAGTAGCAGCAAGGTATCTGCCTCTTGTTCGTGGTTCCTCAATTCATCTGGTTCCTCAATTCATTCTCAATTCATCATTGCTCATATTTCTAGGTTCTTTCTTGTTTGCAGGCTACTTGGCATTTGGGGCTTGTCTCTTTATCTTGCAACACTATTGGTTTTTCTCGCTGCACAATTGTTCTTGATAGCTTGCTTGCTTCCTATTTCTATTACATTTGGTCTTATTTCTAAGTTCTTTCTAGTTGGGATTTGCTTGGCTGTGCTGTTCCTTTATTTGGCTAGTTATTGTTCTTGTTACCTGGCTTGCTTGCTAGTTCTGTGCTCCTAATTGCTCATATTTTGTGAGGGCGCTGATCTTGAGCTGCAGCAGAAAAACAACTTGCTCGTATGAATTTCATTTTAAATAAGTTTGTAGCATATATTTAGCATTTGCTATATCTCATAACGTTTGTAAGTACTTGTGCAACATTACATAATCGTCTTGATGTCACTTTGGACATCATTTTATGAGATCTGTATGATTTTTCGCTCATCGTGTTCGGACTGTACCGTACACTGGAGTTGTATACGCTAGCATTGTTCGTAAGTACATTGAATTTTGCACTATTGGTATGACTTTGCATTTTGTGTGTATACCATTGACTTGTATTTTCTGCTATGAAGCCTTTCCTTTTCAAATCAGTGCCCATTCAAGCTTTACGGAAAGGAGTGATTAACAACAATGCCTCAATGAGACTTTCACAATTGAAGTGACCTCGCGGATGCACAGCTGGTCGACACAAGAAACGATCGATCACTACCACGATTACGAACAGAATCCCAAAATGCACTGTGAGAAGATCTGTTAACACAAATAACTTGACTCAGCTTCCACGCAGCGATGTCACACAAAATACCCATAATTCACCTAAAATTCGTTTCGGAACGTGGAATGCCAGGTCTATCAATGCCAAACATAAAACAATGGCATTGTGTGACCTTGTCATCAGCAATCAGCTGGACCTTCTGGCAGTTACCAAAACTTGGTTAACTGGCAGTGACAAAGATAACCGTGCTATTGCCGATATCAAAGCTACTCTGAAAAATTACCAATTTCATCATATACATCGTCGCCATACATGTGGTGGTCTTGCTGTTATTGTCCGCGATGGCTTAAACTTTCATATAAATGACATCTGCGAATTTAAATCAATGGAATACATGGATGTGAGTGTTTCATCGGCGGCTTCATCGTTTAAACTGGTTCTCATTTATCGTCCTCAGCCAAATAAAAAGAATAAACTTTCGATTCCCCTGTTCTTCGATGAGTTCTCTACTCTTCTAGAGTCTCTTTCTGCTGTAGGTTCTGAGCGTGTACTATTGACAGGTGATTTCAACTTCCACGTTGATGTAGCGGATGACCGTGTTGCGGCCAACTTTCTAAACATCTTGGACCTTCACAACCTAAAGCAGCATGTGCAAAAGCCAACGCACATCAGCAATCACATTTTGGATTTGATGATTTCCAGTGGGGATGATAATCTGGTCAGTTCTCCAACCGTTTTACGTGGCCATTTTGCCGTTTGGTGTTTCGTTGACATAACTCGTCCAGGGCCTAGTACCAAGCGTATGAAATTTCGCCTTACACGGAAAATGAACGACTTAGCGTTCCGTCAAGACATACAATCATCGCTATACCCTGTTTCTTGTAGTAGTGATCTGGACAGTATGATTCGTGGATATAACAACATACTCTCTGAAACCCTGGATAAACATGCTCCCGAAATAGAACGCACAGTGATACTTCGTCCTCACGCGCCATGGTACAACGAATCTCTTCGGGCAGCCAAGCAAGATCGAAGGCGTCGTGAACAAAAATGGCTGAAATCTGGTCTAACGGTTGATAAGGAGTCTTATAAAGACCAATGTGATCAATATCAAGTTCTTCTTACCAGAGCAAAGACCGAATACCATAGTAAAGAGGTTGCTGAAGCCAATCAACGTGACCTTTTCCGTGTCATAGATAGACTATCATCGCCAAAGGATAATCACACTCTTCCAGAGCATGAAAGTCCAAAGGAGCTGGCCAATATGTTTGTGAATTTTTTCAGCGATAAGATCAAGATGCTGCAAAGTAGGTTTGATTCTGATGAAGCACCATCGCTTTCTGTGCAGGTGAATGAGATGTGCACTACCTCTTTTGAAGAATTTACTGAGGTTTCGGAGGACGAAGTTCTAGAAGCAATAAAATCAGCATCAATTACCTCGTGTCCTCTCGACCCATTGCCAGTTAGCATTTTTAAGTTATGCCTTGATGATCTGCTTCCTGTCATCACGAAGATTATCAAAATGTCCTTGTCTTCTGGCAAATTCCCTTCAGAACTCAAGCACGCTCGCATTATTCCACTGCTAAAAAAGCCAAACTTGGACATCAACAGTTTGTCAAATTATCGTCCTATATCAAACCTCGCCTTCTTGGGGAAGGTTATTGAAAGAATTGCAGTCAAACAGCTTCAGATGTATCTGAGTAAAAACTCTCTTCATGCTTCGATGCAGTCTGCCTACAGGCCATTCTACAGCGTTGAAACGGCTCTGCTGAAAGTGCATAATGATATTTTGACTGGCTTGGATAAAGGGCAAGAAGCTATCTTAGTTCTGCTTGACTTTAGCGCAGCTTTTGATCTAATTGATCATACACAGCTTTTGGATCGGCTCACGGCTAGATATGGCATGAAGGGAAATGCACTCAATTGGTTCTCCTCCTACTTGAAAAATAGAACGCAATCAGTCGTCATTGATGATGTACTATCTGATCCGGTTGATCTTGACTGTGGTGTTCCCCAAGGTTCGGTCGCTGGGCCTATGTCTTTTACATTGTTTAGTGCGCCTTTGCAAGACATCATTGTGGCACACGGTATCAAGCTGGTTGTCTATGCAGATGACATACAATTGTACATGGTCTTTCCACCTAGAGATCGTCATCATGTCATCAAAAAGATCGAGGCTTGTATCGCCGACATTCGCTCTTGGTGCCAACGAAATAAGCTGGCCTTGAATGATAGCAAGACCGAGGTCATGTACTTCTCATCCAAGTTTAGCAAATCTTCATGGGTACCAACAATCAAGATCGGCGACACTGAAATCCATCCTTCGCCTCATGCTCGGAATCTAGGTGTCATCATGGATTCTACGCTAACTATGAGCGAGCACGTTGGAAACGTATGTAAAAGTGCCGTAGTCGGGATTAGAAAGATCGGGAAAATACGCCATTATCTCACTCAGGAAGCCACCGTGAAATTAGTCCACGCATTTGTAACATCAGAGTTAGATTCATGCAATTCCCTTTGTTTGGTTTGCCGCAACACGATATTAATAAGTTACAAAGGATACAGAACACAGCAGCTCGCCTTGTGTTACGCATTTCGCGACATGAGCATATTACACCCGCGCTCAGCAAGCTTCATTGGCTACCAATACGGCAAAGAGCTGTCTACAAGATCTTGCTACTGACCTATAAGGCGCTGCATGGGATGTCACCTGAATATATTTCCAACCTTATTCAGCTGTATGTTCCTACCAGAGTCCTTAGATCGTCTTCTGACTGCCTCTTGAATGTAATTCGTTCATCAACAAAATTCTACGGTGACAGGGCGTTTGCATGTGCAGCCGTTTTTTTGTGGAATGATCTTCCTAGCACTATTCGTCAGTCATCTTCACTCGGTATTTTTAAGTCCAACTTAAAACGCATCTTTTCAAACAACATTTTCAATCCAGTGAATGATTTATTTCGCTTCGCCATTATCGCAATCATTTTTTTTATTATAATCATGGCATCTCTGCTTGATTTTGACAAGGGTGAAGTGCTGGTAACCTCTCCCCTTAGTCCAGTATTGTTTTCGTCGTTCTACCTATGTCGCCAATTTTGTTATGCTGGTAATTTCTCCAATTTCTACTAAATTGTTTATGTGTATATGCCAATACAGGCATCACCAATTTCATTTGTGTAATAAACTGAGGGTGAAGTGCCGGTAACCTCTCCCCTCAGTCCATATATCTGTTCAAATGTGCTGGGCACATCTTCCACTCATTTATCATGTTTGCTACCTAGAATTTTTCCTGCGTTTACGGTTCGCTGTTCTTGTTTTGGTGCTATTATGATTGAGGGTGAAGTGCTGGTAACCTCTCCCCTCAGTCCTTTCAAGTTAATCTTCGCTTGCTCTCGCTGTATATTTCAATTGTGTCAAGCACTATAATGCTACGTCTATAGTCGCAAATTTCTCGTGTAGTTGAATATCTCGTATATGGTTTTAATTGTATGTAATGACTTTATTAAGTATGTATTCTTTATAACAATTGACTGAGTATAATTTTTAGCTTAAATGGTTCTATTATATATACTAGAATTTGTATTTTTAAATCTTATTACGATTACTGAATATTGCCAGGGCCGTCGCTAGACATTTTGTCAGGGGGGGTGTGTAAAGTGAAGAAATGTTATTGCTGTAGTAAGAGTCCTTGGAAGCGTAGTGAGCGAGTAAAACAATACAACTAACGGCGCACGGTTCGGGCCCACTTAAGGGCCGTTGAAAATTGTCCTAAGTAGATGCTCTTACAGACCATTTTTTTCTTGATCGTTTGAACTGCACACCGCAAGTTGCTTGACACAAACCGGGAGCAAACCGGAAAGCACTGAACGGGTGGGTTACAGGGGCCCGCTTTAGGGCCCCTGGCGGGGTGCAGGGGCAGAGCCCCTGCCAGGGCCCAGGGGAAGCTCTTGGATTTAAGCTATTCCAGAACTTTCAAAATGACCACTGTTTGAGGGGTAAATATAGTAAGCCCAAGTAAAGACTGGTTTCTAACTGTGCTCACTGAGACGGCCAGTATACATGTAGATAAAGCTTGTACTGCCAAAGAGAATTGCATATATAGGCGAGCGCCAATGTCTTTAATGGGTCGGGTGGCAGGAGCAGAGCCCATTCTGGGGTCCCGGGGCGAAGCCCCGGAGCTCTTGGATTCCAGCTTTATTCATAACCTTCAAGATTCCACTTTTTGAGGGGGTAAAATGTAACCCATTCAAGCGAAGACTGGTTTTTTAAACTTTTCTCAACTGATACGGGCAGTATAAGCTTGTAACGCCGCGGAACTATAAACATATAGCTTTAGTGCCAAGTTCTTTACGGATCGGTGCATGACAGAGTCCCTGCCGGAGTCCAGGGGGCGGACCCCCGGAAACTCCTTTTGGATATTAGCTATTAAGAAAGGTAATTTTTGAGGGTTAAGTATAGTAATATTCAAATGACGGCCAGCAGACCTATTAATTTTATGGTGGGCCGGTGGCTAGGGAATCGATCCCCACCTACCAATTTTTTTCTTGACCACTTCAGCTCCCCGACTGAAAATTCCCCTTTATGCTGGTAAACAAACTTAGGGAATGGCCCATGGCTCCCCTCGTGTTTTCTCCAATTTATTTTAACACATTTTGATCACAAGTTCTACTGGTTGGCACATTAACAATTCATGATTACCGTTGGTTAGGCTGGAACAAAACTACCTTGGCTTAGGCGACGCCAAATATTTGTGATATTTGGATTTATGTAAGTCTGAGTTCAATCTCAACATGCGTTTCTGATGTCGTTCTCCTTTAGTTTCATTCTACTTCCCCGTTCTCTCTTTCTTTTCTCTTCTCTTGTCCTCTCCTTTCTTTTCTCTTTCTTCTTCTCTTTTCCTTCTCTCTCTCTCTTTCTCCCTTTTTCTTTCTCTTTTTGGGATCGCTGGGGGGGTGTTTCACCCCCCACACCCCCCCCCCCCCATGGCGACGGGCCTGTAATTATAATTGCTGTGTGAAAGATTTGTCTTTTCGGATTTGTATACGAATTGTTCAGAGATTCATTTTGTATTTTTGAATATTTATTATCATGTTCTTCTCTTCACGTACGTAGTTTGCCGCTATGTGGCCCTCATACTTGTTTGCTTTTGTGCCATTGCTCGTTTTTTATCGTATGTGACGAGAGCTAGTCCTATTTTTCTGATTGCATATGTACGCTCTTAGTTATGATATCTATGCTTTGGCTTGCAAATTCCTTTGTTTTTATATTATTAATATACTGCCATTATTGATATTTTATTTATGTATTGCCTTTGCATAAATTATGTAATTTTTGTGTTTTCGGTCCATTGTGTATGTTCAGCGCATGAGGCTTTAGCAATGTGCGCTATATCAAAGCCTGTTTTATATTATATTATTATAATTGTCTAAGTTCTTTCTTGTTTATGTTTTTTTTTTTTTTTTTTTTTTTGTCTTTTTGGGCTTGTCCTCTTTATCTTGCTACACTATTGGTTTTATTGCTCACAACTGTTTCTTGTGTACTTGCTTGCTTCCTATTTTTCTTATTTCTAGGTTCTTTCTAGATGGGAAAGTGCTTGGCTCTTGGAGGTTCTCTCCATATCTTGTGCACAATTGCTTTATCTTGCGGCTCCGTTTGCTTTTTTGTCTACGTGTGCCTTCTATAACATAACATGAAAGGAAGATGAAAGATTTTTTTATAATTCAGAAATTGTTAATGTTCAAGGTTTTCATTGTGAGCCTTGTTTTATGGTATATTTAACTTAATTTGCCATGTTTAAATTTCAACCTAAATATCTAACTATCTCATGGTGTGTGGCCATTTTGAACAGAGAAATAACTGAAAAAGCATAGATTATCATTCCAGTGCTTTATGGATGTATTCTAGCTCCGTCCTGGTAGGTTTAATAGCAATTTTGTGAAATAGGACAATTTAACCCCAGTTTATTAAAAATGATGAAGATAACAGTGGCCATTTGAACGAAATTTCAGCCATTTTGACAAATAGCTGAAAAAACATGGAATATACATTCTAGTTGTTTTATGATGTATTATAGCTTCGTATTGGTAGTTTACCAGCAATTTATGAACTCGGGATTTTAAACCAATTATCAAACATTGTAACGGTAATGGTCGGCTTTTGTACTAAATGGCAGCCATTTTGAAAGTTGAATAGCTGGAAAAAACATAGAATACGCTTCCTATTGTCCTAAAACTGGTATATTTATTTCTTATGACCATTAACAATGGTAGTTGTATTGTAACAATGCCAAGACCCCCAATATTGAATACTTTATGCTGAATTTCCGGCCCGGCGGCCATCTTGGGATTTGGAAGTTCTAACTGGCTAGAAAAAAATGGCAACATGTTTCATTTTAATCTTCACCCTTCAAAGTAATACAATACATTGTAGAAATCGCTTTTAACAAAAATTGAACGAACCATTGTTTTCGACACAGGCCTGTACTATTATAATGGAAAACAAGAATCGGCGTTTGGTCTGAACATCCGTCAAACCAACGTCCGCATCGCGAAACTGCTCAATTTGGTTATTACTAATGACGGATGTTGAGTGGATTGCCGTCATTCACCGCTTTTGACTGTATTATAATATAAATTTCTACTAATATCGCTAGTTAAAATTAATTGACATATTTTGTCTTGTGTAAGTTATAAATTTAAAGATGATTATATTTATAACAAAAGTATTTTGAAAGCCGGTGGTGGGAAATCAAGTATACACTTCTTTGACAGAAGGCTCAACTCCGTACTTGTAATACACCAAAGTCCTCTGTTATGTAAATACGTCAAAATTGCAAAATTCTAATTAAGATAATTATTAATGAAGTACTTGCAAGTTCGGCACTTGGCATGTTTGAAGATTTTGGTATTTAGTACCATTTCCCTAATTTCGTAAAATGATAAAAATTCCATCCGTCCCTATGTAAGACACCCGACGAATATCTAATAGGTGTGATGCTTTAATCATTGAAATCCCACGGGATTCCATAGTCGCCTTGTACTAAATGGTGTCCTCCAGTTCACTCTTTCTTCACTCTGTTTTTCACTTCTTTCCACTTGAATTTCAAACTTCTGTTAGTTAAAACTGCAGTGCCTTTTGACTTGTGTATAAAACCGACACATCACTACACACCATCTGTATCCGTTATTAAAGTAAACGATACCAATAGTGTAAAAAGTGTATTATTAATATACCACTAACTCTTTACTTCAATCCCTGACGCATTTTTTTTGCAATCCTAACTCTGAAATATCATACTCAATGAATAAATTTTGTGCCTGAGTGAGGCTTCAATCCACGATCTTCGTATTCCCTGCACGCCACACAATTCTAACCGTCGTATCGTTCTTTTGCACTACTTAAGTACCTAAATTGTTTTTTAAACACGAAATAAAGCAAACACTAATCTTAAATAATATTTTGCGACCAGATCTCACTTTTGTACCCCGTGCTTGCTTCATTGACCAATCCCTGTGTCAAAGTCTTATTCCTTCCAATTTTTCATAGTTAACATTACTATATAAGAGTTGAACTGTATCGATTACAAGCTTACATGAAAGTTATGAACAATAATTCATCTGCATGTGGCTGTCTTTCTCTCTATATTTCTGGCCGACAGTCGCGGGCTTATCAAGAGCTCATTCTATAACATGTTTTATTTAGTTACTGAGATGTATTCTGTTTACGACTGTGTGCTGAGTCTAACTCCTTGCAGCTTATAGCTATTGGTGTTGGTTGCTTAGTGCTTCCACAAAACAGGTAAATTATAGACAATATATTTTCTTGCATTTTTCATATTTGTTAAAATTCTATTTTCATTGTTTTTAACAGTGCGGTGGTGCTAGAGCATACTTTTTACCTTGTGCTTTGTTGTAACTCGCGATGTATTTGGTTTACAATGTGTACTGGGGCCAACAGTACAACTGACGCTCTGGGAGTTGGTTTTTTGGTCACTTCAACGATTACAGGTAATTATTTAAAGTATTTGTGGAGTTTCCTCAGGATCCGTACTGGGGCGGGCCTTGATTTGTTTTTGTTTTTAATCTGCACCGTTAATATCATTCACCTTTGCTAATCAACTACCCTCTTTTGCTGTTGTCAAATTATTTTGTTAATGTATAAATATTTGATTAATTCAAACGTTCTGATTAAATGAGTTGAAGTCTATCATGCAAAGCAACAAATGATCAATTCTAGAAAAAATACGTAGTTGGTACCCTGTAGGTGCCTTGATTTGAACAAAACACAAATACTGCATATGGCACGTGAGTTTGATCATTGCATGATATATTACAAATATTGAGTGTCCATGAGGGACATCATGAGGGACATGGTAAAATCTACTGCCAGTGCCCCAAACCTCGTTAAATATGATATTACGCGGTTGCTAGTAAAAAAAATGACCAGATTTTGGTCAAGTTTGAACAGATTCCAGTCAAATTGGACAAGAAAACCTCTTGGTACCTATAGTTTAAAGTGGCAAGGTATTTTTTAAGAGTATACGGTCTCGAGATCACCAAAGGGCAATACAGGGTGTCTCAGAAAGAATTACACCCTAACTATAGGCGACCATAACTTAAAAAGTAAGTATCACATTTGAGAAATTTAAAAAGAATCTTAAACCACAATTACTTTTTAACATTTTAATATAAACATCACTCGATACGTTTCAGTAGTTTTGAAGAAATAAGCGATTATGTAACACATGTCAATGGACACTTCCTTCCCAGTTTGCTCACAATAATGCAAATTTGATGTTAACTACCGCTGATTAATTGTGTTATCTGTTCAAGCTGTCTTCTTTTCATTCCCCAAAGAACCAGCCTTGTTTAATATTTTGTGAGTTCAATGCCATTTTGTTCGTTTCATTGTAGTAATAAACAATTACCTTGACAATTATAACAAAAATCCAACAAGAAAAAACAAAACATGGTAAATAACAAGAATGATCATGTGTATTAGAAAACAACACCAATAAAATCTGTAGAAAATGTGAAATATGTTAGTTGAACTAGGGGGTGGCACTGAAGGCAGGTCTGCAGGGGTATAAACATTGCATTCCTTTATGAACTTGAAGAGTTGATTTGGTCGACTGACTTTTTACATTTAATTTTACTTTGCATTTGTTGGCATGCTGGATATACAAATTTTGAAAGCATTTTATCAAAACGGAAAATCTACACACCTGAATCAATTCTTAGCAAACAGAAAAAGGTGAACATTTGGTGGTTGAAACCGTTCTTAAATTTTTATAATGCACAACCTAGTTGAATATCAAACTTTACTTCGTTTTCAATATTAATTTCAAAGCATAACTTTTCTAGAAAGCTGCACCTTGATTGATAGCAATTTACTTTAATATGAAAAAGAAATGTGCCTGGATTGACTACAGCCATGGTATTAAAATTAATCTGTCAAAAAGACTGACGATGTCGCTGACATTTCTTAATTTTTCAATTAAAAAAGAAAAGATGTAAATTTCTTTTGTAATGTATGTGCAATATTATGTTGAACCTGGTGCAAAATATCATTGTCTTATTTTGTTTTAAAGAAATCAAATGAAAAAGAAAATGAAATATGTATTGATTATTTCTCACCTGTTCTGTCTGAATCACTTTATTACAAAACTTGGAAGTGTTCGTTGACATGTGTTACATAATCGCTTATTTCTTCAAAACTACTGAACCGAATCGAGTGCTGTTTACATTACAATATTGAAATAATTGTGGTTTTAGATTCTTTTTAAATTTATCAAATGTGATACTCACTTTTGAAGTTATGGTCACCAATAGTTAGGGTGTAATTCTTTTTGAGACACCCTGTAGATATGACCATGTCCCGAATAACGGGCAGTCAATTTTATATACCTCATATAGATTTGTGTTCAGTAATTGGTTAAAAGTATCCCATAGTCGCTAACCAAATAAGAATACAATTAAATCAGTTGACAAAACACAGGAGTTAAATAGGAACAGATTAAAACAGTAAAGGCAAGGAACAGTAATTAGATCTCGGGCAACATCAACAATAAATAAGAACTGCACTCCAAAGAAACCAAGCACACAATGAATACAATACCACTTGAGTCATTCTTTTAACCATGTCAAAAGGGTTGATTTGGCTCCATCCGAAACCACCTCTACAATAGGAATTTACTCCTGCAAGTGATCCCCAATTGAAGGATTTCAACAGCTTTCACCGTGCTCATAATTACCCAGAACAACTTCTTAACACCGAACGTGGGAGTTGACACATGAATTTAACATGCTTTGTATTTTTTAATCGTACACGAACGCTCTTGAAGTGCCTTTGCAATCCATATGCTCGGGATAGCCTGCACGGTGTTCTTCCTATACAACTTGCTTAATATACGTACGTCGGCGCGTTAGAATTTACACAAAATTCGCCTATGAATAGGATGGTATCAAACAATTATTTGACTTGCCGTAGTTTTTGTGTGAAAACGACGTCATAGATCCACCAGATAGTACTTTTTTTGTACTCTCTTCAGACTTTTTTTGGAAGAAGTATCATATAGAAATCCCCAAGTATATGCAAATAAAGGTACTGTATTGCCATGTATTCCTTTCAATCCGATACTGCACAACATAATAAAGCCCGTGACGGAATCAATTGCAATACCTTTGCATACTTGGGACTTTCTGAAATATTTGCCCTTTTTGAAGGAGTCAGATGATGTGAATATATAGCAATGATACACTTTAACCAATTACTGAACAAGGTTCTATGTATGAGTGTGGTAAATAGTAACTAATGCAGCGGCTTCTGAATTTACAGCCTGTGTTTAACCTGACTCAAAAGTTGAGAATTAAGTTTAGCGCAATATAGCTGGACCAAAACAGTGAGCGTGTGTATATCCCTAACGCCACATAACTGTCATTAAATGCAATTTTGAAAATTTCACGGAGCAGACCCCTGCCGCTTGGTTAGGGAAATTTCCCTATTAGATCTTAACAGAAAATAACGTTACCCCCTCTTTTTTTGCGGTAATCGTGAGATTTTCCTCTGTGGACTTTAGGGATATAGCATATTCATGGCAGCAGAGCGCAAGAAGCACATGTAATAACACTTATTCAGTGATTTACAAATATGTTTCATTATTCAAAAAACGTTCTACTGCAGATCAAAGTGGAAATTATTTTGGGCCTTCACAGCAATTCCGATCAGGAACCGTGTTCACTTGCCTCTGATGTTTCCAGATGTTAGTATCGGTAAAATTCTGTTTTCTGGTTTTTGACGACGTCACCAGGCGAAGGACGAAGGGCTTTCAGACTGATAAATCACTGTATGATAACACCATTTTAAACGCCAACAAGATGGGTGGACGATAATAGCAAAGCCACCATAGGCTCTGACGATATGAAGAAACAATCAGACCAGAGCGAACACGGTTCCTCCCAGGAATGCAGAAATTCTGCGGAGGGAAAAAAAAATTCAATGGATCTGCAGTTCTGCTTAGGAATTTATGGCTTTTCTGAACGATCCCTCATAAATCTTGGTTCAACTGTTTGACGAATTTATTTAAATGACAACATTTTTAATGGTTTTTATTTACATTCATTGGATTGCTATGGATGATGTATCGGCAGCGGAATTCTAAAGCGATTTTGGCAGTCAACCATAAAACGGGTTTGTTTTCATGCATTGGAAAGATTAATTTGTAAGAAAAGGGGTGTATTTGGCAAATTAAAATTTGTCACGCATACTGTTTTTTATGATTCCCAAGAAATCAATCTGTTATGTTTAATCGTCATTTTGTAGCATTTTCAAGCATTACAATTAATTATATCATAACAGATTTTTGCATGATTTATAACTTTTAAAATAGCATGGTAAATGATTGATGAGTTGTGTAATTTGTCATGTCTAAGTGCATGCAAATAACATAACTGAAAAAATAATGCATTCATAAGTCATTCTGATGGACAAGATTAGTTTAATAGCAATCTGAACGTCTGATCTCAAGTTATTGATCGCTTAATTACTATAAGAGTTATTAAAATGGGTTCGCATCCTTGATGCTCTCGTTTATAATATTTTACTGAAAATGTGAAAAATCAGACCGAATATGAACAATCGATCATGTAATAAAGGACCGCCCTGGAGGACCGAGTCTATTTTTTTCGACTAGAACCTCCTGTTGGACTCGGACTCGAACTCTGCTGGATTCGGACTCGAAGCCGTGTCCCACCGAGTCCACCGATTTTTTTTTTTTTTTTTAGGAAAAAGGAAGTCTCAGTGATCAATTAGTTCAGTTTAGGCTATGTCTGACTTACAGTGATCTGGAAACTCATATACTCCATTGGCTCTGCCATGTAGCAGTGATAAATGTTATTGTTTTCAAATTAACCTACATCCATCTGAATCTTAAAGCTGTAATTGAGTCTGCCTGCGATATTTAAAGAATTTCAAGTTTCCGTTGGTGTTACTTGTGTTTTGATTAAAAAGTAACATTTTCAAAAACCAAAGCTATTTGTATGGTTAATATAATACATGCGTTATTTATGCTATGTATTAATGCCAACTTGAGCATTTAAATTACCACTAAAATGTTATCATAGAGTATAATACCTCTTAACAGTGAATATCAAAAGTCATTCTTCAATTGTACCCGAACTATCGAATTGGGTGTTTGGGGGTAATAAGTGCAGTAAGTTGAAAATAATATACACCCGAATTCCATAATTGGTGAATGAAACCTTATTTGATTGCATCATGTGGTTACGAATGCCTTTGGACTCGGACTCGATTTAGACTCGGAAAAGGGTTGGACTTGACCCAACATTGTCGTAACCCTGTACGTAGCCTCAACCCCGGTTCATTACGACCAAAAATTAAAAAAGCGTAACCGGTGAGTCCTGCCTTGAATATTTCAGTTGTGCTTTCTTAAATGCAGCTATCACGGATTGACCAAAAGATTTTAGGTGTTGCATATAAATTGAAACCGAAAGATTTTATTTTAGTTTTGCACGGCTGAGAATATTTTGATAAACGCGTTCCGGCGAAAAAAATGCACACTCTGCGTCACAATCATTAATTGCACTAATTTGATTAACATGTGGAATTGGATAAGGAATATTGGGTTGGAAGGTTTTAGTAACCAGCATGTAATGTATGTAATACTCTTTTGATATTGATTGTTTTGTGCGTGATTTGACTGAATCATGTCGGGAGTTCAACAACCGATGTTAGCCCAACCAAAAATTATGATGAACATGAAAAATTTAAGGGGTTTTAACATGCGTGGGGTTAAAGCACAACTCCAGAAAAGGAATTTCCTGTACGAATAATTCATTGACTACTCTAAGACATGAATATTGACGAAAGAAAATGCAATTTTGATCAGGTTTATAAGATGATCGGCGAAACAAACGATTTCATGTTTCTCCACTATGATGTGCAACATGGTTTTAATCAGTTGAGAAAGGACAGTAATTAAATATCTTTTTTTTTTTTTTTTTTTTTGTTTTTTTTTTTTGGCAATGAATAAGCGTTTAGAGGTCTAGTATGCCCCAGGTTCTTTCGTGATTAAGGAATTCACCCTTATTGTCGGTTCTGCCACAAAACGTAATTTTGCCTTTTACACGGCGACGGTTTCTGCGATTTCTTTATCAACAAACCAACAAGTACCTTCGGAGAGGTTTACTTGGCATCGGCATAAAGGAACGTAGAAAGTGGCGGATTGGTGGTGGTTGGGGGATTTATAATGGAAATGAGCACGAGGCGCTAAGGTGGAGTTACCCCTTCAGAGGGCTTAAAAATAAAAACTACAATTATTGAAACTGAGCGCGAAGAAAGAAATTACATTTTCTATTGACTTTTTGTTTGACGACAAATCGAGGCTTCGTCCGTTCAGAAGTTAGTCGAAAATGTAAAACTTCGACGAACTGAAATTCTAATCCTTATGGGACTTGGTTAAGGGGGTCATCGTCAAGAAAGGAAAAAAGTAATTATTTTTGCTAACTGTGCAACAAGATCCCCCCTTTAAATCAATTCTTTGGGCAAGTGGCATTATCTAGTCAAGCATAGTCCAATAAGTCTGTTTAATTTGCTTTTATCCCATGTACTTGAAGAGTCATAGTTTTGAGAATCTGTTACAAGGATGACATGTCCTTTAAATTCACTTTAGAGATATTGGCAATTTAGTCTAGAAACAGGTTTTTAAAGTTTTTTAGAATATTTAGAAATGCTATTTATGTCGATTATTAGTTCGAAAATAAGTGCCTTCAAATTTCACAAATAAATGTGGAAACTAGAGCCTCAAAAGATTATTTACTTTTGAGACTGATTTTTTTAAATGAAAAAATAAATATCGCGCTTGAGAACACTAATAAATACATAAGAAATATGATAAGTGATTTCAGTTTGCGAAGTTTACTTTTCGATCATAACTTTGAACGAGGAAGCTCGGATTGTCGTCACAAAAGCAATAGAATGTTAAGTTCTTCCCTAAGTTTCAATTGGAGAGTTATTTTTAGCCCTCTTAAGGGGTATTCCACCCCACCCCCCCTTAACAATAAACAAGGACCATGTTTTCAAACAACACTACTACGTAATTTGCGCTGGCCATCTCCAGGGAAAGGTTAATAAATATTCCATCTTTTTTTGATTTGTTTCTAATCTTCAATTTCAAAATAATTTCACAATGGTTATTGTTCATGATAACATTGATCCTATTAAAGATGTGATTTCTGAATATTATAAAATGCTTTATAATACACACGGTATACACAAATGACTCATCAAATATATGCATGCTAAATTGAGAGGTAGTATAACGGAAATTACATGACTGGAATATTAATTAAGCCTTGATTTCAGCTTTCAGCTTTCCGCGACTTATTTGGGAACATGGGAAAGTTGGTAATAAAAAATCCAATAATCGAACTAATTGCTTGCAAAAATGAAAAATACAATTAAAATCACAGGACATGCGGATAAGGAGAGGAGGCCCTCGGATAATCATTCAGTTATATTCACCACACGTTGAGTTTGGGTTACAACTACTTATATATTGCTAAATAATATAGCGCATGCATATCCTAATTGCAAAGCGCATTGTGGTTCTTGAGGGGAAATTTCAATTACCCATTGAAGCCTGTATTATAATTTTAAATAAACCAGAAACAAGCAAGGTTAAACTTGGTCTGAGCATGGTTTTTGTCGTTTTATAAAGCAGAACGTATCAAGTTCATCCGTTCTCATTAAAAAAATATAGAGGGCGTCCTACGTTCCTTATCCGGCGATGAGCTTTGCTCTGACAGAAACGCGCGCGAGGTACAAGTGTCTTTCAGTCAGTATAGTCTCGTTCCCAGTTCTTGGTGGGGTCCCAAGAGGGTACTTTGTATCGCCGTAACGTACCGCAGGACACCCCAAGTACTGGGACCGAGACTATTAGCAGTAAGATGACTACCATGAAAGCTCTGAGAAAATAATTGAAACCAATTTGTTAGTATCTTAAATGCCGGGAAAAAAGGTTGTCATCATAAAGATCAACGACCAAATGAAAAATGTGTTGAATTTCAAAAAAGATTTTATCCCCCTAAAGAAAATGAATAAGACAATGAAATTGATTACACTGCATCGTTTGTCGTTTATATATGTTGAACATGAGAGGTGCATCTGGAGATTGTTTGATGCTGTACGAACGGCAGGTGTTTTGTATCATGTTACATATTTGTTTTGCCATATGTGATGACTAACACTTAATGTAACAACGTGTTGCATTATGCTTGCATTTGGATTAATTGTGCTCGTTGGATGAATAACACTAACAGTGACAATGTCTTGAAAGTGCTGCATTTTGGGGATAGTACATACCCGTAGGTCCTGTTGTTGGTTAACGAACACTTTACAGTGAGAATGGTTGTAGGCCACCGAATGATAACCATACCAAACGCATTTTTTTGGTTTTGTTATTGAATAGCTATAGGCCAGCAGAGTCGTACGGTAACCGAAAATCTCAACATCCATACTAGATTTACGATTGAGATTCGAATCAGTGCATAGAAGGATATTATCGCAAGCCATAAAGGCCTTAACGTATTGCCGCAACGCGTTGCGTTTTAAAGTAGCAACGCGTGCTGAAAATTCACAACGCGTTGCGGTGTCCGACCATTTAGATGATGATTTCTGTGAGTATTTCAAAAATGGACCCGCAAGTATCTAGCAACGCGTTGTGGAAACTTAAATGCGTTGCTGCGCGCTTCACAACTCGTTGCAAGCCTCACAACGCGCTGCGACGCGGTCACAAGCAGTAAGGGTCATAACGTATTGCAGCAAGCGTTGTGAGAAAGTTTCAACGCGTTGAGACAATTGGCAACGCGTTGCCAGTGTTGGCAATCACAAATCATGAACTTTCTGTGAGTCCGTACTTCAAAAATATAAATCTCACAACGAGTTTGTCTAATTTCACAGGGCGTTGCGGCAATACGTTATGACCTTATGGTCTTAAACGCTGTTGTAAAGCTAGCAACGTGTTATGAAGGCTTTGCAACGAGTTGGGAAGGTTTGCAACGCGTGAATTGTGAAGGCTTTCAAACGCATTGCAAATTCGACAAAGCGTTGCCAGATACTTTGTAATGCGCGTTGTGGATCCATTTTTTGAAATACGGTCCCCGAAATTCTTGATTTGGATTGGCCGACACCCGCCAACGCGTTTTTGCCGAAATGACGCAACGCGGTTTCAACTTTCTCACAAACACGTTGCGGCAATACGTGTGATCCTTATTGGCTTGTGAGACCTTCGCAACGCGTTGTGAAGAGCTTGCAACGCTGTTGTGAAGTTTTGCAACGTATTGTAAGTTCCACAACGCTTTGCTAGATACTTGGCACGCCCATTGTGGGTTCTATTTTATGAAATACTTACAGAGATTCTCCTTCTAATTGGCCGACACCGCCACGCGTCCCCCCCCTTGTGAAATTCGGCAACGCGTTCCTACTTTCTCACAGCGCGGTTGCGGGCAATACGTTATGGCCTTAAAAGGGTCCATGGACATGCTTTAAAACATACTTATAATACCACCAAAAATGGTTAATTCATAGTATGTATGGTATCAATGTTTTTTTTTTTTTTTTTTTTCTTTTTTTTTTTTTTTTTTTTTTTTTTTTTTTTAAAATCTGCATGAAGCAGTAGATTGAGAAAGAGTAATTGAGAAACCGTATATTGATAAAAATTGGGCATTAATATAATGTGTTTTGGGACAAAGCTTTCAAAGGAAATCCCAAAACGAAAGTGATTACCGCGCTGGCAGCGATGACCAGGAAGTGACCCCGTAAGTAACAAATACGCGTACGCGATATGCGTCGTGATCGTCATCGTGGAACGGACGTGGGCGTGGCCCAGTTTTCTTGTAACGGTCACAGTTGACTTGTCGCGGTATATGCGTCGTGTCGTGTTGTATCATTATGGCATAAGTTTTCTTGATTTGGTGCTCAGTTAAAATCTACGGATAATAATGTGCTGTATTGTCGACTGGTGCACCAGCGGCGACCCTACCGACAAGGAGAATCAGCACAGAATAGCTTTATTCAAGGTTCCAGACAAAGAAAACCGACAAGGAGAGTATCTGGAGGTGCGGTGCGGTTACGCCCGTGTGAAGCTTTGTTTACAACTTGTTACTCTGACGTCATTAACGGGGTCAATCCAACTCCAGCATCTTGATACGCGTTCGCGAAAAAAAAAGGAGAAGAGAAAGGGCCCTTGTCAGTTTGGGTATTTATCCTTGAAATTAACCTTTCCGATGTTCACTTTTAAAAACTCTGTGTTGGATTACTGTTGAGTACGAAAAAGGTTTAAGAAATTTAAGAAGGTCTCCTCAGCTGTGTACATGGACCTGGAATGCTGGGCGATATACGGTCTTACTCCTTGCATTTGCGCAAGAGAATAAACAACAACGTCAAGCCTTGTCGGAGGGAATGAATGTGGGACGATCTGCTCGATTTGGCAGCATTAGGGATTAACAAACGGTAATTTGGGGAACTGTACGTGCATTACTATGGTAGTCTCGGTCTCAGTAAACCCACATTTAAAACAACTCTTAAACCTTCGTTCAATAAGTCTTAGTAATATCATGATAATTTTGGAGAAGAAAAAGAAAATATTGATTTAAAAAATCCGTCGAGGCGTAGTGGATAATTAACCTCGCTGCAAACAGTGTAATTTCCACAAACCGCTATTCGTGACCAGCTATAGTTTTTAGAACACTATAGCTAGTCTTGGTCAGATGTGCGTAAAAGCGCCCTCCAACTGAGTACCATAAAGAATAGCATTCCGATTTATTACGCCGGATGTTGATGCCGATTTGAATACGATTTGAATAGGACTATTTGCACAATCCCCGAAATGCATTTCCTTCGGTGCCCATTCATGGGAACTTGTACCAGAGGTCATTTTTACCAAAAAAAAATTGTTGTTCGGTCGTTTGTCGCCGAACAGTGCTAAAATTACAAACAAAGTAGTACCTTTTTCACGTGAAGTAATCTTACAAAAATGTAGAAGAATATAAATGGAACAAAAAAAACAATCGAGCACTGGTGTTGAAATTCCCGACAAAACGTGATATTTTCGATCGTAACTGTGCCTACTTGTCACCTGACGGACGATTACATAATTATAGTGCAACGTCACAGATAGGGTTAAGTTTCTGGTATTTTCGTTAAGCTCCTAACCGTATGTTTTAGCCGACTTGAGGCTGGTAAAAGTTACCGGATGAAAATGGGCACCGAATGAGATGCATTTCGGGGACGCCAAATGTTTATCGCCCGCGCCGTTGCTGTTTTAAGTTGGCATGTCCTCCCCCTCCTGCGCCTTGCGAAGTTTTGATTTCGGCCAGTTTTATTTCAGTTTTGTTTTTCTGCAATAATTTGTATACAGATTATGACTGTGCACGGTTTTGAAAACCTAAGTTGCGAAATATTACGACTCTTACAGACGACTCAGATATTTACGAGGAGGATGGTGGCCTAAATTTTCTAGCAATCGTGTTGTTTGCATGTAATCTTGTCACACATACTAATATTGTGTATGCGAAATAGAAAGCTAAAAGCGATGTCCTTCATATTTATTAGAAATTTTCGTTATGCACAGAAGTACTATGGTACTTGGTTATGACTTTACATTCCGATCATCTCAAACTTGGAATTGAGCCACTTTATGTGACTATCTTTAGTTCCAGTTGACGAATTTTATTTTAAAATATATTTAGAAAATCTCTGAGTGAGCCCTGAAGATGTACACGGCAAAACACTGGAGGTGAACTTAACACCATGGGTGTTGTAATTGTAAACCACCCTCCTGGAATCAATAGTGGACCGCGCCCAGCTGGGTTAGATTTACACTTTCGGTGTTAATTACCACCATGTTAGTTGGATATTTTGAACCAAATTTTAGTATTAAGTGTATGATATGACACTGGTTGTTGTTAATTTTACATGTCACAGTCGGTGTATTATTTGTAGGTCGTCCGATAGAAAAGACCTTATGTCAGCAAGATCCGAGAGTTGTCGATCGTAGGCGGTCTGCGTCGTCCCGCGCTTCCTTGTGAAAAATATCAGGAGATCTGTACGTCACACAGGGCTGAAACTTGGTGGAAGGGTGCGGGCGGCTTACAGATTCTCGAACTATTTGTTTAACATCAGTATATGGGCATTGTATACTGGGGCACATGTGGGCCAGGGATCAGCGCTGAGGCCCGATTCTAAGGTTTTGGTTCGAGCCCCGCTGGGGCCAATGTGTTTCGCTGCCTTGGTAAGGCGATTACCTCAATACTCCTCTCTACCAAGGTGTATAACATGGGTAGGTAGGCCCTGCCCGGCATCTATCCAGTGCTGGGAAGGTACAGACTCGCTGTAGAGGAGGTGTTAGCGGAAGCCCCCTACAGCAACCTTTTTTATTAAATGGTGGAGTCTGGCCCAATCGTTCGAAAAAGAGAGATGGGCACTTCCGTTCCTGTAGTACAATTCCCTCCCCTTTACCTTTTTTTACTTTTTTTACTTTTATATAGATTCTAAGTACCCTATTTGCATAATTAATTAGCATTAGTTTAGACCGATTTTCTTGATTTCGTTTTGACACTTTGGTGAACAAAATATCTGGAAATCTGACGTCACAACCTGGTGAAACTTGGTGGTTTGGAAGTATGGGTGTTGCCAGGGTATGGGTTGGTCTTTGGGTGTTGGTTGTGGTCCGGGGGTATTGGGTATGGTCGGGGGTATGGGGGTGTGTGTGGTATGTGGGTAGGGGTGTTGGTTCTGGGGGTATGGGGTGTGTATCGCAAGCCATAAAGGCCTTAACGTATGCGTGCACGCGTTGCGAGAAAGCAGCAACGCGTTGCGACATTTCGGGCAAGCGTTGCCGCAGCGGCCAATCAAAATCATGAATTTCTGTGACGTATTTCAAAAAAAATAGACCAACCAAACGCGTGCTCGATACTTTGCATGCGTTGCAAACTCACAACGCGTTGCGAGCTTCACAACGCGTTGCAAGCGTCACAACGCGTGCTATTGCTACAGGTCCACAATCCATAAGGGTCATAACGTTTGCCGCAACGCGTTGTGAAAGTCACAAAGCGTTTTGCGGATTTCGGCAACGCGTTGCGACATTTCGAACGCGTTGCTGCTTGTCGGCCAATCAAATGCATGAATTTCTGTGACGTATTTCAAAATATAAATCTCAAAAACGCGTTGCGGACCTTCACAACGCGTTGGGCAATACGTTATGACCCCTTATTGCCTTCACAAAGCGTTGTGAAGGTTACAACAAGGTTGTGAAGTTCGCAACGCGTTGTTGAGGTTTGCAACGCGTTGTAGTTTCCACAACGCGTTGCTAGATACTTTGCCAACGCGTTTGTGGGTCTATTTTTGAAAAAACGCGTTGCCGAAATGTCGCACGCGTTGCTCCTTTCTTCACAACGCTTTGCGGGAATACGTCATGACCTTATGGCGTGTGGACCTTCGCAACGCGTTGGTGAAGCTTGCAACGCGTTGTAAAAGCTCGCAAACTGTGCGTTGTGACGGTTTGCAAAGCGTTGTGCCTTCTTTCCACGCGTTTGCTAGTAATTTTTGTAACGCTTATTTTCTGGAAAAAACGTATACATTGAAAATTTTATTTCGTTTTAATTGGTCCGACACCGAACGAAATTTGTGGAAATTTCGCAACGCGGTGCTACTTTCTCGCAACGCGTTGCGGCAATACGTTATGGCCTTTATGGCTTGCGGATAGGTGTGGTGCGGGGTAGGGGTGTGGTGCGGGGGTATGGGGGGTGGTATTGGGGTATATTGGTAGGTATTAGAAGTGTGGTCCGGGTTATGGGGTGTGGGTAGGGGTTATAGTAAGGGGTATGTGGTGTGGTCCGGGAATGGAGATGTGGTTAACTTAGGGGGTGTGGTCGGAACGCGTATTAAATAGGGCTGACCACTTGTGATGGTAGGGGGTCGGTATGGGGATATGGGTGTGGTCTTGGAGTATGGGTGTTGCCCAGGGTAGGGGGTGTGGTATGGGGTCTGGAGGTGTGGGGATGGGGAGTGGGACGGGGATATGGGGTATGGTCCGGGGTCTGTGTGGGGATGTGGTCGGGGGTATGGGGGTGTGTGGTCGGGAGTATTGGGATGTGGTCCGCACTGTAAAAAAATTTCAGTAATTTACGGAAATTTCTGGCAGCAGTATTTCCAGACATTTTAGGGTTAAATTTTACAGAAATTTCTGGAAATTAAGGACTTTGACAGAATTTTACAGAAATTTGGTTCATCTACGGAATAAAAAAGTGTATTTAACAGAATTTTCCGTCGTAATTTAAAATTACGGAACAAAAAAAAAGTCCGTAAATATTGCTGCAGAAAATTTTTGAAATATTCCGTAAAATTAACATTTTTTATGTTTTTGTTTTTTAGTTATTGTTTTCTCAAAAAGATTTTCCGTAAAATTACGGAAAATTGTTATTTCTTAATTTACCGGAATTTTTAAAGTGGGGTTGGTCAATTACTGGTGTTGATTTAACACCCTCCTGGAAACAATACGGGACCGCACCATTTGGTGTTAATTAACACCAAACTTTGTTTTTAACATTTATATTGTAACGTCTGACATTTAGTACATATTGTTTGATTTTGTTATTGTTTGCTTCTATTGTAACTGCTTAGGCTGCTTACCTCTAACATTTCATAAGCAAATCAACAAAATGCAAAATTAAAATTATGCAGCAACACCGATCGGTGTGAAATCATTAATTTCAACACCAGAAACTAACGCGGACAAACTAGACACCGACTTGGTGTTAAAATTTTAACACCCCGAGTTTTTGCAGTGTATTGGCAACTCGGTAGGCTTACTCCTTAGAAACTTTGTGCTGTACTGACTTCCAGATTCATTTTGTACTTTCTAATTGCCCTAAATTGACATTTTAAAATACATCCAATCCGTCCAGCGATTTGAGGGCGAGGTGGCCGAGCGGTCTAAGGCGCTGAACCGTCGGCAGGGTATAAGAACGATCGAGCGGCCCAGGTTCGAGCCCCGCGAGAGTCGGGCTTCTTGGTCATACTCAAATAGTTCCTATAAGGTCGGAAATTGCATAATTGCATAAGTGTGATTATGGAATTTCTCCTCGCTCCCACCCATTGCGTAGAATGTGCAGGTGTATGCAATGGGTGCCCGGCGCCTCATGGTTCGGAAAGCTGTTGGTCCCGTGTTTCAGACGAGTCATCCCTGAGCACGTAAAAATTGCAGACCTTGTCGAAAAGAGTAGGGGATCATCCCGGGTCTGTTACCTGCACTCACCCTAGGTTCCAGGGCAGTAGTAGTATAGAATGTGCGTACAGTGATGGTAGTAGATTAGTTGTGATAATGTAATGTTGTGAAATGGTGAATTTGTGAAATATAAAAGTTGTAATTACACTGCTGAGCAGTGGTGCGCCTGAAAAATAGGCGGGAATTCCTCATACCAATGATTCATACTATAAGAAATCATAGCCTTATGTGGCTCAATATTACTAAATTTTCCATGCAAACTCTTCCTTATGATAATAATGAATGGTCTGTCTGGTGTCTTGATGTCTGATTTGGCTGGTTCCATGATCCGCCAAGTGTAAAATAAAGAATAAAAGAAACTAGGCGGTCCTCGGGTTTCGCGATCACCTGGGTTTCGCGATCACCTGGCTTGAATGACTTCTTGGTTTTGCGGTTCCTTTGACCTTGAATGACCCCTGATGACGTTGTCATGACTTTTGAAATTTTCGGCATCAACGATCAACTCCCACCTTCCAAGTTTCATGTCCATACACCAACGTTTACCCCATTTGACCTCCATTGACCTTTAATGACCCCTGATGACCTTTAAATTTTTGGCATCAGCAATCAAACCCGCCCACCAAGTTTCGTCTGGATACATCAACGTTTACCCCATTTGACCTCCTTTGACCTTGAATGACCCCTGATGACCTTGTCTATTTCTATGTTGTGACCTTAAAGGTCTTCGGACGGTCAAGGGGCACCCACCCACCAAGTTTCAGGAACGTGCGTCTCTCAGTCTCCAAGAAACCAACGTTTTAACCTCATTTGACCTTGAATGACCCCTAAAGCCCTTGTTGTGATCTTCAAAATTTTCGACATCAAAAAGTTTCATGTCCATACACCAACGTTTACCCTATTTGACCTCATTTGACCTTGAATGACCCCGGATGACCTTTGATCCACTAACCAATACAACCTCGGTATTCGGACGGTCAAGGGGCACCCACCCACCAAGTTTCAGGAGCGTGCGACCCTCGGTGTCCGAGAAAATAGACGCAGTTTATTTGACCTCTTGACCTAGAATGACCCCGGATGACCTTTGATCCACTAACCAATACAAACTCGGTCTTCGTTCGGTCTAGGGGCACCCACCCACCAAGTTTCAGGAACGTGCGATCCTCGGTCTCCGAGAAAATAGATGCGGTCAGACAGACAGACACACTGACAGACCACCGGTATTATTATATAGATAACGTTTGACCATCGTTCCATATATTGTTGCATGGAGATACAAAACCCGAAATATCTCGACAGCCGAATGTATATCAATCTTTCTGTATACACAGCAAGATTCTTTCTCACGATGTAACCCAGAGCTTAAGGTCTACTTCAAGGGTACCCGTACCCCTTGATGCCCCTAAGATCCCCCGTACCCCTTATATCAATCACATTTTTCACATATTGAAAATTCGGCAGCCAATTACAACGGCACAAAGTATGATAACCCAAACAGCTCCCCATTTACACCTGGGTGAAGTGAGGCAAGCGAGATAAAGTGTCTTGCCCAGGGACACAGCACGTTGGCCACGGTGGGGCTCGAACTCACAACCTACTGTCATGAGTCCTGCGGTTTCCCACTGGACCACACGTGCTCTCATATACTGGGTGCACAACAGTTATGTTTACTAAGTTACCATCACATAGTGTACTCAGTTGGTGACTGTTACACATGGAGGCCATAGGAGTAGGCCTACCTCTTCAGCTACTCGGGAGTACCTTCACAGGTACTCCCCTACCAGCTAGCTGCCTAGTCGGCAACACTTTGGCCCATAGAGGGCGCAAACATTCCATTGTTGTTCACTCTGATCATTTCCAAGCTTAGTACATTGTTATATTTGAGTTGAGAGTCACAAGAAAACATGACATTTTGTGTAAAAACATAACGTATGTAGGTGGCCAAAATGTTAAATAATGAATACGATTACTAATTAAATAATCAGACAGAGCTCAAAGCTCATTTGCATGGGAGTAGAGAAGTGTTACTGATTAGGCTAACACTTATTTAACTCCGGGAGTTAACTCTTCAAAGTGCTAAAACAAAACACCACTCAACAGTTCATTTTGTGTCGTTAACTAATTCAAACATTCATAATGGAAAACTGTTAGGTTTTTTCTCATGCAGGGTTAGCCGCCGACATGACGGGATCCTACCATCTCTGTTTCTACATTGTCGGGTCACTTTGGATCATATCCGCTGTTCTATTCACGGGCGTGTACCAAATACACAGAAAAAAGAAGACTAATCCCGATGATTTTATGACGGATGCAGAAAAAGCGCGAGCTTTGAAATCCGTCAGGTTAGGGGTGCTACTGTCGTCTGAACAGGTCTACGAGAAGTTTATTATAGACCAAGTCATCACAACTGTTTAACGGAGCTATTATATGTTTAACGCATGGGCGGATGATTTTCTGATCTGGGGACCGTGGAGGCTCCACAAATCACGCTCAAATGTCATCACTATATACCAGTAAAATTGGTTGGTAAATTTACTATGATTTGTGTTAAGGGATTCCACTAGGCTAGTTTTGAGGTCCTCTTTGATCGCCTAATAAACTAAGAATAGCATTGATGTAAAAAGACATTCCTATATGAGGCAGAACTAAACATGACCCTAATCCCATGTTTTTAATGCTCAACTCATGACATGCTTAACACAGTAGCTTAAATGAAATTTACAAAAATACTAAACAAATAAAAACGGAGCGTTAATTAGAATCAATTGGGATTTTAAGCATAGGTATTGGCTTGTTTTTGTGGTTCTCTAACTAGCGGCAAAGAAGTGGTTATGACCATCCGCACAATCCGATCTCCAAATGTTCCTAGTCGGCTGATAGTGATCACAGAAAAAAATTACTGAGTCAAATAACTCATTTTGGTGTGTTCTTCAATTGTCCGTGTACCGAGTCATTTGGCTCACCCATAAAGCTCCATAATGCAATTAGTGAGTCTTTTGACTCGCCAAAAGTGAGTCAATTGACTCACTTATTGATGACGCATTTCAAAATGGTCGAGATGAGTCATTTGACTCAGTAATTTTTTTTCTGTGTATAGTTGAAATAACTTAAACTGTTTATGTTATTTGATTCGTATATAGATGTATACACGAATCCGATTTCGCACATTCCAACACCTCACTGGCAGCCATAGCTGGGGTGCATCCTGCTTGAATTCACCCAAATGTGCAGATTAAGTGTAGCTTTTGAATTATACTTAATCAAGCGTGGTACAGACGTACAAAAGATTTGGGTAGGTTTTGGGTTGGAGGCCCCCAGTAATGGCGGATCAATTCTGACCATCATTTGGCTGGTCGGATTTGTCTGTATTCCGGCCAACACCCCTATTATAGAGCTGGGGTCGGACGGTCAGGGAATAATTAAAAAAATCAAAACGACTGATTTGTGCTGGTACGAAAAATTCATAATTGATTATTGTTATTTTGATCTACATCCAGAATGATACCGATTAAATCATTATGTTTGCTTATCTCCTGTTTGAAAAATAAGTTGACTTTTTTATTTTGCAAAATAGACGTATTTCCCAAAATACCCATAAGAGAGAGAAACCTTCCAAATTATTGTTTTCATGAAGGGATCCACACAAGCACGTTATATCCTGCCTCATGTAAGAATCTCAGTACTACTCTTAGTTGTCTTAAAATAGGCGATGAAAGCTGAACTCAAAACCACCCAATTCAAACCCCCTTATGGTGGTTTCATACTTCATCGCGGCAGACGTCTGCCGACACTAGACTTTCGAACATGCTTTACGCGCCGGATGCATGAACACTACCCGTTGCGTAAAAAGCATGTTCAAAAGGCTATAGCGTCTGCATGCCGATGAAGAATGAACACACCTTAATTCAACCATTCAGGTGTGTAAGTAGGCCTCTGTGATTATAATTCTCTATTGCGGAATATAATAGTCTTGTGCAAGTTTGGTACAATTTATGTCAACCTGCAGTGGATAGCTGACTGACTGATTCAGTGTTTCAGTGTAAAATAAATACAAAAATGGACCAATTCAGTGAATATTCTGTTTGGTTTTATACATAAAATATTGAGTAGGTGAAGTATATCTCAATAGCGGCCTTTCATTTTCTTCGGAAGGGATTTCACAATATTTGGGGGGGGGGTAATGACTTTTTTTTTACCTCCCGGGGCCACCTATGAAATAGGAAGTCATATATTAACATTAAAATAGAAGGGGATTGTTTTTAATATCAAATCCAGACGCAAACTGGCATCAAAAGATAAGATTGAAGAAAAAACCCGGGAATAATTTCAGAAAAATTTGTTTAAAAAAAAGGAAACTCGTATCAACCTGGGATGCATGCCGGGAGAGGGTTATAAAACAACCCTGATCATCCCAGTATTTAGACCCCCCTTCCGAAGAAATTGGATCACCCTTGCGTATTAAACATTTCTTTTGCTCAGCTGCATTCACGAGGGCGCCATTTGACAAAGATATTGAGCAGACGATGGCGGACATGTTTTCGTAAATCAACACAATCGATTTTTCAACAGGCGTTTCTTGTAATTGAAAATACATTTCAACCATGTGCTTTGCTGAAAGATTTTTAAAAAGGTGTAGAAGTAATTATAGTCCGCTGTACTAATAGTCCGGCTACAACGGTAAGAATAGGGCACTCGATTCAGTTGACTCTTCACGCTACATTAGTTTCAGGCTTTATTCCGTTGTCGTCTATGGAGCCCGGGTTGTGGCCCCCGGTGGACTATAATTACTTTCAAGCAGATATAGACCGCTGGGAGCCTTAGTCCGCGCTCCATAGACGATAGCGGAATAAAGCGTGAAACTAAGGTTGCGTGAGTACGGCGGACTATAATTCTACACCTGCTATCAAAATGACAAGCCACGAAGTTGTAATAATAATTGTCCCCGCCGAACGAGTTCGGAACGGGGACTATGAAATGAGCAGCGTCCGTTCGTTCGTCTGTCTGTCGTTCGTCCGTGATAAAAATGTGAACCCACTTTGTGTACGATTTATCTGGAGTTCTGTAAGGGTGACAATGATGTAACTTGGTGGAAAGAAGAGGGTTGATGAGTTCTCGACTGATTAGATTTTGGGCGTAAAATATGCTAATTAGGTATCTAATTTGCATAATTTAAGAAAATTTTCCTGCAAGGCTTGTATACAAGTTTGGCTGTAGAGTTCTGTAAGGCGTATAATAATGTAACTTGGTGGAAGGAAGTGGGTTGAAGAGTCCTCGACTTGATTAGATTTTGGGCGTATTTCGGTCAAATTACATATGCAAATGAGCTAATTAATATGCAAAAATCGGCGTAATCCCTATATTTTTGAAACAGTACATCGGATATGCAAAATTCATTCACTGCATGAAAATTTATCATGGTGCGCATCTTTTTGACATTTGAAAGTGTGATTTATGCGGCTCAGGTATGCAAATGAGCTAATTAAATATGCATAACTGCTGTATCGCTAAAATGGTACATCAGATAAACAAAATTCCTTCGCTATTTGAAAGACCACTATGTCATACACCTTTTGTGTCAATGGTAATTGGGTCAAAGTGCTTGTGGGCCAATTAAAGGGGCATTTTTTGATGCAATATGTCTAATTAAATATGCATAAATTGCTGTATCGCTAAAATGGTACATCAGATAAACAAAATTCCCTCGCTATTTGAAAGACCACTATGTCATACACCTTTTGTGTCAATGGTAATTGGGTCAAAGTGCTTGTGGGCCAATTAAAGGGGCATTTTTTGATGCAATAGGTCTAATTAAATATGCATAAATGCTGTATCGCTGAAATGGTACATTGGATATGTAAGGGGAGTGGTGGGGTGTTGGGAAGGGGTGTGGTGGGGTGTTTGGAAAGGGGTGGGGTTCGGGATGGGTTTGGATGTCGGGAGGGGGGCGGTTGTTCGGGGGAAGGGCGTGAAATGAATGTTAGTGATTGCGACATTCGGCGGGAACATATTTTACGCATCGCCTAAATACGAGTTCGCCTTGTTTTTTCAATCAAAAATCCGTTGGAGTTAATTATTGAAGAACACTCTTAATTATCTATGATCATTAACTTTGATAATCAGTATCAATGGAAAACAGTGCAAGGTTGTAATTTGTAATTGTTTCACTTTGTCCCTTCGTTACCTTGTTTCGCTTTCCACACTTTCGGACACTACTTTTTCTTGCAACCAATTTTACTCACATTCCTGCTTTTAGGCCTATCAGCTATTCTTCTCATTTCCGTTTTCACTCTAAATGTCTAAATCTTAATGATTTCACGGCATAGCAGTTTGTGTAAATTTGTTTCAGACTGTGCCGAAGTAATTATAGTCCGCCGTACTCATAGTCCGGCTACAACGAATAAAGAATAGGGCACTCGATTCAGTTGACTGTTCACGCAATATAGTTTCACGCTTTATTCCGTTGTCGTCTATGGAGCCCGGACTGTGGCTCCCGGCGGACTATAATTACTTCTACACCGGATTCTGGAAGACAAGTGTGTTGATCTGTAACTTGCGGACCAAATCATTATAGGGGTATTTCTTCCCCCGAATTACCTATACAAAAAGGATACAAAAAAGATGAGATATTTTTATCTAAGCGGTTGGCTAATTTTGTGACAAAAAATGGCCTAAAATTACATGACAGTGGAGTATCGCGATACAAAACATCAACTTAAATTTTGATTTTTTTTCCTTCAAGGCTATGTAATGAACGTAAAAAGGAAAGATGCTATGGAAAGAGCTTGACCCAGAAGATCACGCATAACTTTTGAAATTTACATTTTAATTTTTACATTTAATATAACCTTTATCATGCTCCCAAGTTACTGTCGCCTTTCTTTCTTTCGTTTATTTATGTTTACTCAAAAAATAATGAAAGTTTAGCTGCGAAGCGGCAAAAAGGCCAAAATGAAAAAAATATGCATTTTGCATTGATCAATTTACTTTTTTTTTTTCATGTTTGAGTTATTTTGACGTTCTTTTTTTTCATTTTATTTATGTTAATTCTCAGAAAAAGATATATACATTTTCTCCTGAAACAAACTGTTTAAAAATTGTTTGGAGATAAGGAAATGTACTTTAAGTACAATTAGACCTATTAATACCTCTCGTTTTATTTTTTCTGTTAAATTTAAAGAAAAGTATTTCTCTGATCATGACATGCAATTGTATAGTGCATTTATCTCCCTCGAGTCAGTGACGTCTATCGCAAGCCATAAAGGCCATAACGTATTGCCGCAATTGCAACGCGTTGCGAGAAACATTTCGCCAAAATTTGTCGGCCAATTAGAATGATGAATTTCTGTGTTGCAAAAACGCGTTGCAAAGTATCGCGTTGTGGAAAAGTTACAACTCGTTGCAAACCTTCACAACGAGTTGCGAAGGTCGTCAAGCCATAAAGGTCATAACGTATTGCCGCAACGCATTGTGAGAAAGTCTTAACGTGTTGTTATATTTCGGCAACGCGTTGCGATGTCGGCCAATCAAAATCATGAATTTCTGTGATGTATTTCAAAAATATAAATCTCACAACGCATTGCGACCTTAACAACGCGTTGCAAACCTTCACAACGCTTTACGGCAATACGTATGACCTTGCCTCCACAACGCGTTGTTAAGCTCGCAACGCGTTGTGAAGGCTTGCAACGCGTTGAGAGATTCAACAACGAACGTGTTGCCAAATACTTTGCAACGCGCTATGGATCTATTTATTGAAATACGTCACATAAATTCATTCTAATTGGCCGACACCGCAACGCGTTGTGAAATTTCGGCAACGCGCTGCTACTTCCTCACAACGCGTTGCGGCAATACGTTATGGCCTTTATGGTTTGCTATAGACGTCGACACGGTTATGTAGGTGTTTCTTGCGCGAATCAAAATACCGGCTTTAAACGCACGCGTGTGTACGCCAGCGCTTTCATCAACGCTCGCGATTTAGAGCTGCGGCCACTGAATATCGCACTGGATAAAAGCACTATTGTCTGATGGTGTGTAAACAGTTCTCTCCCAAATTCCATGGGGGGGAAATAGTGTTTGTTCTGCCAAAGATATTTTCATGTCTATTATTTTTAATTTATTTGTTACGTGCGATTTACTCTATTCCTTTTCCCTTTTCTTTCCAAATCGCCTCTTTTTTCCCTTACTTTGTTTTGATTGATTTCTTTGTGTATTTATTTATTAATTCTTCAATTTATTCTTTGAATTGTGGAATATTCTTTGTTTCGCCTTGTAAGTTGTATTTATTTGTTATTCAATGTGCATATTTGATTGTTAAGTACAATTTAAGTTTCTGCATGTACATGTTTGTAATATTTAATATCGTATCTATAGAATGCTGCATTTATATAAATAGTATATTTTGTAAGAACTCTTGCAAATTAAATAGTAAGACAAGAATAATGTAACGAAAACACAGTAGGTCTACGTTGAAAAAGTTCTGTATTAGTGGAATTGGTTGGTTTGTGATAAACCCCGCACTGTTTAAACGTTTGCACGGATTAACCGCGCGCACACAGTTTGTATATTTTAACAGTGATATAGTGGTAGGGACAAAGATTTGAAACGGCTATAAACAAAGAAAAAAAGTTTCCTTGCTCAAACTAAAGCCCATGATATACTTCCAGTCGCAGCGAGCGATTTCTGCGCGTGAGCATGCGTAACACTTGATCTTGGGTCAGAATCCGGTATTGCGCACGCCAATCGCTCGCTGCGACTGGAAGTATATCATGGGCTGAGTATAAGGATTACAGGGGGATGGAGGCATAGTAGAAGCAAAAGGATCACCCACACGACAGTAAAAGATTTCAGGTTTATGCTAGTGCAGATGTATAGGGAGACATAATGCCTAACTTTCCACGCAAGCAAGATTTGTTCGCATCTGTCGCTTATGCACCTGCAACCGCATAAACCTGAAAGGTTTTGTGTATAAACTGAAGTGTGGTCTTCGACCACAGGTTTGGGAACTGAAATTTAGCGGGGGTAATGAGACAAAATAGACCTGTTCTTTGACACCAAAAATATCAGTTGATGGAGGGGGGCGCGAGTTATCGTAGGGAACCCACTCCGCACCCTCATATGTTATTATAAAAGATGCAGGTCGCAGTAGCATGGTTATTACAAACAGCGTTGTAGGGGCGTGGTTGAGATTAATATCAAACACTGTTATTTTCTGTGTACAATTTTATAGAGTGCTCTTTACTATATAAGAGCCACACAACTGTTAGGTGTTTTTTCATAAGTCATGCCGAATCTACACAATTTCACAAAGGTTTCATAAAATCTGCACAACTTGTGTAAATTTTTATACAAAAGTTGCGTGATTTCATATATACAAGGCTCGTTAAAATTTTACAGTAATATGGTATCTCTGTACGTTATACACCTCAAAAAATAAACGTAAAGATGAAATGAATAGACCATTCATAGGCTGATTTGTGATTGTCGAGTTTTATCTAACGTTATTGCTTTTATCTCAGGTGTGGACAATCCGACGCCAACCAAGTGATGGCAAGGACTGTATAGATAAAACCGCAAGGGTTTCGATGTTTGTTGACTTTTTCCATAGGTAACAAAATGGTTTTAAACAACCACATATTAAAATATGGGGGTTACAACTGATGATTTGGTATACTCAACCATACAGCAGAACAGGTCTTGGGCAAACTGATAGCCCCCTGTGTCGCCTTTCAATACCTTCATTTAATGAAGCTATAGCCCAGACCACTGACTCTATACAATGGATTGAAAAAAAATTAAAACGGTTAAATATCATAAAATGTAAAAAACTTAAAAAAAAAACATTCCCAAAAAAAAAAAAAAAAAAAACAAATACCGAACACAATAGCATCCAGAGACACCTGTTTAACAGAAGTTGTTTATCCCGGGTGCACGTTTTAATACGCGCAAATACAATGAGCTCAATGAATGGCTTGATTCTGTAGTCTGTTATATCGCTTAGCCACTTTCAATGGGAACAATTTTTTGTATAAATGAACCGGCTCTTAACTCACCTGCTTGGGCCTCTTTTGGAAGACCATATGGCCGTCAGTGCCTCAATTACGAAGCCATGTTGCCCTCCATTGTATAGAGATCAGTGGTCCGAACATCAGCATGGAATAGTGCGAGTAAAATAGTCTGCTACCATTGCAAAAACTAATAGGGTGTTTCACTTTGTTAAACACTATGGTGGTTACCCTAAAACTTGTTAGAAATCCGGACAAACTAGTGTTTAGATGGCTTAATGTTTGGTTGCAAACATGTATTAATTGTGTTGATGTTTTAGATGTTTAATGACTAAACGTTTAATCTATCTAAACCCAAGTTTTGTTCAAATGCTAAACAAAGTTTTGTCAGAATTTCTAAACCCGTTTTTTAGAGTGTCATTTTAATACCCTCCTGGAATCAATAGGAAACCACACCCACTGGTGTAGATTTACACCATTCGGATGTTTAATAACCACATGTTCGTGTGATATTGCCCCAAAATTTTTGGTGTTACAATGTATTATAAAAACACTGCTTGGAGGTTAATTTTACACCACATTTTTAACACCCTCCTGGGATCAATACGGGCCGCACTCTTTGGTGTTAACACTTCTATTTGTACCGTCTGGCAGTTTAGTCAAATTTTTGATTTTGTTATTCAACTCCCACAGTTTCGCGCGGTTCCCCGGTTCTTCGGTTGCACTTGTGCTTCTGTTGTCCCAACCCATGAACGAGTTTCAACCGACTGAAAGCAATAGCATAACGCTCGTGCCATTTTTGCAAGATGAATCAGATTTCTGTTTGCAGCGCATCCTTTCTAAAGCAGATTTATATCAGATTCTGTTGCAGAGTGCATCCTTCAAACAAGATTGATATCAGATTCTGTTCTCGCATCCCTTTCAAACTAATGATATTCAAGATTAGGTGTGGGCAGCGCATCCTTTCCACACAAGAGTGATCTCAGATTCTGTTGCAGCGCATCCTTCCAACAGATTGATATCCGATTCCTGTTGGGGCAGTGCATCCTTTGCAAACAAGATTGATATCACATTCTGTTGCAGCGCATCCTTGTCCAAACCAGATTATATCAGATTAAATGTTGCATCGTCATCCTTTCCAAACTAGATGATATCAGATTCTGTTGCAGCGCATCCTTCCAAACAAGATGATATCAGATTCTGTTGCAGCCCATCCTTTCCAACAGATTGATATCAGATCTGTTGCATCGCACGCTTCCCCAACAGATTGGATATCAGATTTTGTTGGCAGCGCATCCTTTCCAAACAGTTCGATATCAGATTCTGTTGCAGCGCAACCTTTCCAAACAAGATTGATTCAGATTCTGTTGCGCCCATCCTTTCCAACAAGATTGCTATCCGATTCTTTTTTTCTCTGTTGCCATCGATCCTTTCCAACAAGATTGATATCGGATTCTGTTGCATCGCATCCTTTCCACAACAGATTGATATCAGATTCTGTTGCAGTCCATCCTTTCCAAACCAGTTTGATATCAGAATTCTGTTGCCTCGCATCCTTTCCAACAAGTATTGATATCAGATTTGTTGCAGCGCAATCTTTCCAAACAGTTCGATCATCAGATTCTGTTGCAGCGCACCTGTTCCAAAAGATTGATATCAGATTCTGTTGCAGCCCATCCTTTCCAAAACAAGAGTGATATCCAATTCCGTTGCATCGCATCCTTTCCAACAGATTGATATCGGATTCTTGTTGCATCGCATCCTTTCCAAACAAGAATTGATATCAGATCCTGTTGCCGTCCATCCTTTCCAAACAAGAATTGATATCAGATTCGTTGGCATCGCTCCTTCCAACAAGATATGGATATCAATTTTGTTGCAGCGCATCCTTTCCAACCTTCGATCTCAGATTCTGTTGCAGCGCACGCTTTCCAAACAGATTTGAATATCAGATTCTTGCAAGTGCATCCTTTCCAAACAAGATTGATATCAGATTCTGTTGCAGCGCATCCCTTCCAAACAAGATTGATATCAATTCTGTTGCGCCCTCCTTTCCAAACTTTGATATCGTATTCGGCTGTATGCGCATCCTTCCAACAATGATGTTATTATATTATTTTGGCAGTGCCTCCTTTCCAAACTATAGTTTGTCCTTGCCCTTGTTGTCTCTGATATTATTCTTAAGTAGCAGGATGACATGACGCCATTGTGTAGATTATGATCAGATTCCCTATGTACACGAACGACTCATAAATTTCTGTTATGACAAATAAAAAGCAAATGCCTTTATTGTTTTAACTTATCTTTTGAAATTAAAGACTGGCCTTGTTTGGAACGCATTTTAATGGAGTTTCTATATATAGCTTTTGGGTTAAATGCAACTCTGATTTAACTAAAAAAATGCCTCAACTTGTCACGCAGAACGTGACGATAGTCAGTGCTACTTTGAAAATTATGTTTGTAACGTGCTGATAGAAAAATAGAGACGTGACCTTATTGTCGCCGCAGCCTCTCAAATCGAAAGTAAGCCTAATATCGTTTATATTGGTTTTACTACTACACTTCATTTTTTTTTCCAAGTCTTATCAATCCGGATTTCCCCGTGACCGAGGGTGGCCGGATTCACCTTATATTCACATCATACTGCTGTGAGGATTGTATTGGAGGAAAAATAATTGCCCGAGCCTTCCGGACGCCAATATGCTGGTGGCGCCATTAGCTCTCCAGATTTGATGACCTTGTCGATAGATAGTCTTTTTTAGTTCTAACCAGGGTAACCAGCTAACCTCCCCATCGATTCTTATCCGCCGCCGACAACTCTGCCCTGGGACCGTAACTGGTTACCAAATTTGTTACCTTTTAGCTCATCACAGAACGTTTACTACTCCACTATATCGCCGGCATTTTTATGATAACGAAATGTCACTTTAACATCCCAGTATAGTTCGGTCCTTTTTGTCAAATAGTTTAAGCAAATTTTTAAATTGTATAAAATTTGATATAAGAATTTTACAATTCATTGCTATTATTTTAAACAAACTTGATGTCGAAGCAATGCATATTGCAATGCCTATCCACACTCTGCTAAATATTGATGATTCACCATTCCAATTGTACTTTTTTGTCTCTTTCTTGGGAAGAAATGGATTTGAAAACTGAAATTTCCAGACGATAATAAGAAAAATACGACCTTCTCTGATTCAAAATGATACTAAATTGGGGTAAGGGGTCTCTTAAAGGCATCGCACAAGCACCTTGTAATACACGGCTTTCCCTTCTCTATGCCTACTCACCGCTT
>JAMKCH010068094.1:0-21953 GCA_023653785.1 Ophioderma brevispina
CCAAATAGAAAATATTTAGTCAGTCCTGTAGGACTCAATGAGAAGCAATGAAAGCAACCATGACCCATGGTTTAGGGGGTAAAGGTCAAAACCAACTTAACCTCCAAGACCTGACCGTGTTGTGACATTAAAACCTACATGACATGCAAGTCTCTGTGAGGCACCTTTGACCTAAGCCTTAAAAAAAAATAGTTTAAACAAACGTTAACACACACACAGGGGGGGGGGACATATGGAATTTGGATTAGTATGTGCCTCCCTGTACTAGTGCAGGTGAAACATAAATGACACCTCACAAAAGAAAATCCTGACTGCTAGATATAAACACCAGTACCGTTATATCCATAAATACTGATTTATGTTAAATACCTTGTTACTCTGATTGGCTTGCCATACAACTTGATCATATTCATGACTTTTATGGCATATCGGACATCTCCTCACTCATAAACTAAACAATCCATAGCCTTGGTGTAAGCTGAGTCACCGGTCCTTGGCATGTGGTATTTAATACAGAAGGAAGAACATTAAATTTTGCGCCCATAGCAAAGATAGACTTATAGCTTCAGCACTAGATTTACAAATAAGGGGTCAAAAAACATAGTCGTAAAATTGGGAGTTCAAACACACAATAAAAATAAAAATTGTTGTGTGCCTCTCAACAACCTACATTTTGAAAAATACCAGAAACATGTCGTCACCATAAAAAAGAAGACAGACCCTAATTTTAAATTTTTATTCAGTACTTTAATTGTAAAAAATTATAATAACCAAAATGCTATTTCTTGCCTGTTTTGAAACCCTCTGAACATTTAAAATATAAAGTATATCAACAGTCTCAGACCCACCCACCAACCTCAAGATGAAGTTTGTATGGCGTAAATTTCAGACAAATAAAAAATTATTCTACTGACCAAACCTTCCCTCACATTTTCCACTTGCGCAAAATGTTCAGGCTTACCTTATGAATTGAAAGAATTACAAAATATGACATAACCATAAACTCAATACTTAACTTAACCCTAATGATCACAAACTGGAATACATGAAGGGTGGACTCAAAATATTCAGATAGATGCCCATATGACCCCACTTATTGTGATCCAATTCAGATTCAGCTTCAATTATAAGCAGGGATGTGGGCCCAAATCCAAAAATACCGTTTTTGCGAGGGACGGAATTGAGGACATTTTCAATGTCCCAACCTTTCTGGTTGGTAGATTGGACAACTTTGAGTGGTTGAGGATGAACTGCAAGGACTTTAATTGCAGGGAAAATGGCATGGCCACAATGGAACATGTTGCTATAGCGATGCAATATGTTAGCGCGGGAGGGACGGAATCGGACAATTCCGCCCTCGCGGTTTAACATTGAGTTGCCATAGCAACTTGATTAGGTTACCTATTTTGTCCTTTTTATGAATAGTATATTGGTGCTTAATCATGCTGTATCATTAAGTTAAAAATTACACAGCAGGCGATGTAGGATAGATGAATGGAAAATTTTGGCGAGGGAACGGGACCAAATTCTACCAATTGACAAGATGAATGTACAGTAAAAATCAGCAAATTGAGTGTTGCCCTCCCAGAAATGGGTTACCATTGGCCGATTTTAAAAGGAGAGATAAACACAATTTGATAAGGACTCAAAGAGTAGCGTATGGTTGATACACAATACTTACCCACTGGGCCCAGCTTGTAGGAATAACTCCCATATTAATGCCTCTGACACCTTCTCATCCAAACGGCACACATACACAGTTGCAATCTACATGAACCAATAGTTACAGAATTCCAATTGAACAACTCATGCTGCCAACAGTATGCACATCTCAGATTTGTTCTAAATCCAATCATAGTTCCTGCTAGCACGACCTTGAGATTCATGGTCTTTTCAACAAGAAGTCATTCACAGATCAGTATCTCGGGTCCTGCAACGGAAGTATCAGGTTGACTTCAGATATAAGAGTGAATTTCAAAATATCTTAATCAGGCTTTACTTACAGGCTCTGGTCTCAATTTTGCTAAGAAGTATTATTTCAAACTTTTACACACTGACTTATAATTGTTGAAGTCTGAGAAATAATCGGTCCAAAGGTGATTATTTTCCATCCAAATTCGGGTACTCCACATTCATTCGGGAGCATAAGTCCAAAAATAAAACTCTACGGGGGTTTTTGACCACGTAAAGTTATCGCTGTTTTGGGGTCAAACAGGGGTCAAAACGAGGCCAAGGTATTAGGTATATACTTCCCAGTCGTAGGGAGCGATTTATGCGTGTGAGTATGCGTAACACGTGATCTTTGGAACGTCCAATTCGGTTTCGCCAGACAATCGCTCACTGCAATGGAAAGATATCGATGGGCTTGCTTTTAGCACACCGTGTGACCCTTGAACTTCGCTCTCGTATAGCGGAAGTGCTAATTTTCAAACATCAACAAATCTGGCCTTAGTGAGGCAACCATTGACGATTCCCAAAGGACAATTTCTTGTTATGTTTGATTATGTTGATGATGTAAGGATACATCCTGTTGGTGGCATGACTATTACACCAACCACATGATTGATTAGCATCGGAGAGTTTTCAGTAAGTTTTAAGCAGCGTCTTTAAAGTTGACTCATGATTGTACCAGTGAGCCTTATTTATGAACTCAAACTCATAGCCTGTGCTTGTAACTTGACGCCAAGATAACGTCCAAAGTTAAAGGTATAGGTGGCAAGTTACATATTGGAAACTAAATCCAATCATAGCAGATATGTTTTGTTAAGGAGTGGTCAAAAGGAAAGCATATTTCATTTTGTGAGGAATCTCTTAAGGTCTTTGTTTTGTTTTTTTTGCTACACATGATTTTTTCAGTAGACTGCTGATCAAAGAACCAACTCGATATGGGCCTTTTTTGGCAATTATAAATTGCTGGAATCTTGCTTGACCGTAAAGATCAAGCAAATTAGCAGCATGCAAAGCTCTTAAAAAGACTAGCAGCAATCTGCCCAAAAGAGTCAACATATTTGAAATTCGCCGTAGCGGTAAGTGAAGAATAAGGTCCGTTCATACTTCACTGATTGCAGTGCTGCAATGTAGACATACCAAAATCTTTACTGCAAATACTCTTGCAGTATTGCAACGAATGCAGTTACGCAACACAGTTAAAAATATTTTAAATGGCGATGCAGAAAGATGCAGTTGGGGTGCAGTTGTGGTGCAGTATACCAATTTTCCTGCCATCCTGCGCAAGTTTATGCAACATACTGCACCCCGACCTGCAGTGACCTGGGTTGAGTAATCGTTGGGAGTAAAGCGGAAGTGACGGAATTGCCCGTAAAATTATGCCACAGCATGCAATTGAAGTATGAAAACGGACCTTGAGTATTTGATAGAATTCCAGAAAGAATGTTGTATTGTGCCCAAACTCTATGAATTGGCAGCCTCACAACAGAATAAACTGGATGTTGAAGGCTGTAGTGGCAGGAATTACAAAATTCATCCCTTCTCTTAAAGGACCACTTATTAGTAATCCATGCGACAAGAGTCAAAATATTGAAATGCAAGCAATAGCTTTTAAGTGATAGGATTTTAGTTATGGCGAATTCTCATAAGTTATTTTTTGCATAAAAATGGCCGACAGAAAAGGAAAAAAGTTTTCAAAAGATATGAATCTCCATTCAGTTACGTGTGGAGTACGTGTCCATACGTACAGTAATGACAAATATCGATTTTGTCTTTCATTAGGTAGCTTTCAGTATTAAGCACGGAGGATAAGTTAGTATAGCTTGTATTGTTACAGACTGCCAACAAATCGACTTTTGATGATTTTTTTGATTTCCGGATTTAGCAAATCACTGATGTGCCTTTAAGTCTATTTTTTCCCAACTGAAAAATTGACAGAAAAGGAAGAAAAAACAGTAGTTTCAAAGATATGAATCTCCATTCAATCACGCGTTGAACTTGGGAAGGGTCCGTACCGACGTAAGTCAATATATATCAGGATGACTTCTAAGGAGTGAGAGCGATAGCACGGCCGTTGAGTGTATTTTTATTTTTAACACGGAATCGCCTAAATCGCCTCTTCGCTTATTCTCCCTGTGTTGATGTATTTATCCCAGAATATTTAGGGAATTGTGGAACCAACAATTACCATAAGAACAAACATCTTTGAAATACAAAATGTTGGTGTGTTTGTCCCAAAAAAATTCTGCGTTGAATTTTGTGAACTACGGCGAGCAAAAAATGTCGTGACTTTTGATAAAAACAATTCTCCTCAACTTTCATTTCCGTTGCAGAAATCTCAATCATTAGTTCTCGGTACCAGCCTGCACATGGCTTATTCCTTCGCTCGGACGATAGCAATCGACTGCAACGGAGTCAACTCATTTGTAATTGTAGATAAAGTCCAAGCACAGAAAGTTTTATGAATGGGGATGAATGGGCGGCGTGAGCCTATCGCCACGGGTAAATGGCGCGATGGCGGTCAATTTCGAGGAAGATGCATGGTCTAGACAGTTGTCAAAGTTTCATGCCGGGTGAAAAGGCAGGCAAATATACACATGTATGCATTCCCCATGTTGGCAATGTCTTGTTTAGCCACCAGTAACGTCACAGTTCCCCAACACACCATTGCATCATGTACGGGCGTTATTCCGTCATGAGTTAGGGGGCAAATGACGTCACGGGTGTCCAAACAAGCAGCAAACAAGATATGCCTAACATGGGCAGGGTAATGTGTATCAATATTTTTCCAAGTATTCAGAGGTGAAAATTGGTGAGACGAGCTGAGCGATTCAGACCCAGGTCGTTGCCTACTAGATAAAGAGTAGGGAGGCTGAGCTCACTGCCTAACTTTTTTTTGATTTTAGTAGAATTACTAAATCCCTTTTATCAATAAGAGCTAGGCCTACACATGTCCACCACAGGATGTAAACTGCGTCTCCATGGGCTCCCGCTATTCAGCACTACGAGTGATCTTGCGTTATATCGGAGGATATTCTACGGACGTTCTAGGGAGTACTGTTTTAGCGGGCCAGTGAAGCAATTTCGCGACATCAAAGTGGAGGGTAGGGAGAATCAAGCGAGTAGGCGATTGAGGGGGGGGCGATTGCCGTGTTTACAAAGCAGGAGCGATAGCTCCCCTACAGCCTCTCCTTAAGCACTTTGTAGGAGAAGCTGTTTTAAAGCTCCCCTGGGATTTCTCTATCCCTGGAAATCAGTGGTGAATACCATGAATAGCTCCCTCAAAAGCTCCCCCCCATGTATGGACAAGGAGAGTTTTTACCGAGCACAAAACTTATTTAAAAAAGTCAGTCCCTGACAAATATCCAATTTTAGAGTTATGATTGGTTTGGTCTTCATTTTTTACCAACTTGTAGGGATAAATGTAGAACTGTATTGTTACCGACATGCACACAAATATGAATTATGATTTTAATATAATTTTTTGATTTTTCTGATTCAGAAAATCACCGATCATGCTGATTTTACCTTCCTCGAGTCAGTGACATCCCCTGGGGCATTAATTATCATAATCATGCAGTGATTGCAGGCAGAAAAAGCGGGCAATAATAATAATAATTCATACATTCAAAAACGCTGACATGTCACATAGTCTAGATCCACGCCGGGCGCGTATAAAGGCGGTGCAAAAATGCACATGCAAAAATATCGTCTGAACATGCCGCTCACGGCTGGAAAAAATAATGTTTCCGCAAGGAAGTCAAGATTTCCCGCGACTTATACGGCTGGTTTGCAGCCCATGCGGAGTGTTAGCGGCAACAGGGGGGGGGGGGTGTCTGAGGGGGATATCCCCCCTCAGAAGCTGAAGCTTTTGAAAAAATCGAGTGCAATTGGAAGCTATTTGGTGCGCATTTTAACACTTTTAAGCGATATGGTAAGCTCAGCCTCGTTTAGATTGTGCCCAAATTGACCCTTAATTTCACAACATCCAGGCAAAATACAACGGGAGAAGCTTTTTTGTTTTAAGATTACTACACAATAATAAGCGAGCGCGAAGCGAAGTCTTGTAGACAACGCGATAACGTATTGAAACTATTGAAAACTATTGGTCTGATTAGGATTAAAAAATACTGACCCTCATTTGGTCCCCTTTAGTTCGTACCATTAACTCCTACGGGGTTAAAAATCGACGGGAACCAAGTAGGAATCGCATTTTTAAAATGTAATTAATTTGTAGTCCGATATTCAACAAAAACATTATTACTATTCTACATCGAAAACTTGTTTTATAGAAAACTGTTTATAAATACCTCAGTATTGCTTTATTTTTGTCCTAATAATATATATTCATGATAATAACACCCAGGGAATCGTAATATACCAATCATTGCCAATCGGAGGTCGGTAAGTGAAGTATTTTAAAACTTTTTTCCCTACAGGTTTTGTGTCGGGGAAAAAACCCGCGAATCTATGTACTAGTCTCATCCTGCTCATGGCTATGACGTATCAAGCTAGGTCTACTCATGGGGAACTCGTGAAACCGAAAGCAAACATGGCAATGCAACAAGAATTTGCTTTTTCTATTGTCATTTGTGGTACATTTGTAGTTGTTGCAGTCATGACAGTAAATTACAGAGTGTAAGGCCTAGCTCCTTTCTGTCTGTCATAACTTGGGCTACCTAAACAGGCCAGCATTTCACGTGAGTTTAGGCATGTTAGGACAGGTGATTACTCATTAACCTCACCTTTTTAGGTGCGATTAATAGTTATTAACACACAACTGCTGGCCTACATACCTAGCATGCCTAGGCTAGGCTTTTTGTGTCCTAGGGGGCTAGGGCAGGCTGGCATAGGCAGGCCCTAGGCTAGGCTGGCATTGGCTCATATCAACATTTTAACATGCCATCATCAGAATCAACTAATTTTTAGTTTCAGCCGTGTAAGCAAACACCACTAGCCAGCTAGGTTAGGCTGGCCTAGGAGGTTAGGCTGGCGGCCCTAGGCTAGGCTGGCATTGCTCATATCAACATTTAACATGCCATAATCAGAATTAACTAATTTTTTTGTTAATAAACCTCGGCTTTTTCGAGATCAATCCAAAAGGGATTAAATGAAATAAGGGCCGGAGGGCTAGGGCCGGCCAACATAAAAACTGTCCCAGCGATCTTTGCACGATCTGACGTTTGAAGTAGAAGGTGCACCACTACATTGGACACTTGAGACAAGCTTCTTCTGACTGAGGCTAGGCCTGGGCTACGAAGTTTTGCATCACGAATGACCCTTAATTATTGCCACAACAAGGTGGACCAGTGACATGACAATGATATGATAATTGCAATTTGGAGTTGTTGTGCAATGCTCCTGTGTTAACCGGATAATTATTAGCCTGAGACTAGGCCTAATAGCCAACGGCTCTGGGTAAAGCACCGACTAGCCTGCCTTGGTATGCTACACTTTGTCGATTACAACCAAATACGGGTGGAAATTATTCGGTTATCATTTTGCGTCCAAGCATTTAAAGTACAGAATCATACACGCTATGCAAACTATACACACTGCGTTGCTTGCGCTGTTGTGTGCCAGCATTATTCATATCAGTTCACACTGTTAAGTGTTAGTGTTTATGAGGCCCCCCATTCTACGATTGGGGCCGTGCATCCCAATTATAACTCACGACCCACGTACGCAGCAGCAGTCAGGTGAGATGACAGAAAAGGAGGAGTCAAGAGAAAAAACCATACATCTTCAAACAACAAAATCATGTATAACACACCCCGCCGTAAAAAATTTACCGGCGGCGAATGACTGCTGCTGTAAAATATATTCAGGGGAGGTCAATGCAGTAAGAAATAATAATTTTAGTTGTACATTGTGTAAAGCCGTAAAGCAGATCTTGACGAAAATTATGAATTTTTTTTATATGTTGTCAAGGCGGTGGAATAAACTGTTTTTTTACACCAAAGTGTTATCCTATTCGGCTAAGAAGTAGAAAGACTTAAATACGACTTAAATACGATTAAACTAGGGGGCCGGACACAATCTGCTGGATTGGGGCATTTGGGATTTCAACGGTAACAGTAAGTTCAACTCATTTTTCCCCACGAGTCAAGACCCTTGAGGTCAAATTGCCCTCACCCCAAGGTCAAAATGAAAAATGAAGGGTTAAAATTGTATTTATTGAAAATTGAAGTGTCAAAAGTTTGTTCTGTTGTTTTTTATACCGCGGCTTTACATGATCAAAAGCATGTGCCTTAACCGCAGGCTTTACTCTTATAATATAGCCTTAATTTGTAAAAATGGCATGGCCCTTAATTTGTAAATGAGGAATGACCCTTTGATTCATGATGGAATGACCCTTTAATTCGTAAAGAAGACCTTTAATTGGCAAAGGAATAAACCCATTTAATTGATTAAATGAGGAATGACCTTTAATTGGTAAATGGAGGACTGACCCCTTTATGGTAAATGAAGGAATGAGCCTTTACATTGGAAATGAAGGAATGAATCTTTATTTGGTAAATGAAGGAATGACCCTGTAATAGGCAAATGAAGGAATGAATCTTAATTGGTAAATGAAGGAATGACCCTTAATTGGTAAATGAATGAATGACCCTTATGGTAAATATATGTAAATGAGAGGAATGACCCTTTATTGGTAAATAATGACCGTAATTTGTAAACAAAGAACGACATTTTAGTTGATAAATGAATGAATGACCCTTTAATGGTAAATAAGGAATGACCCTTTAAGTGGTGATAAGGAATGACCCTTTAATTGGTGAAATGAAGGAATGACCCTGTAAATAAATGAATGACCCGTTAATTGGTTAAATGGAGGAATGACCCCTTTAATTGGTATATGAAGGAATGACCCTTTAATTGGTGGTAAATGAAGGAATGCCCCTTTAATTGGATAAATGAAGGAATGTCCTTAATTGGGTAAATGAAGGAATGTCCCTTTAATGGTATATGAAGGAATGACCCTTTAATGGTAAAGAAAGGAATGACCCTTTAATTGGTTAAATGAAGGAATGACTTTAAGTGGTAAATGAAGGAATGGGACCTTTAATTGGTAATGAAGGAATGACCCTGTAATGGTAAATAAAAGAATAACCCTTTAAATTTTAAGGGTATATGAAAAGGGGAAATGGCCCGTCTGGATAGCCCTTAAAGCAATAATGCAATTTTGAAGAGCGCCCCCAATTTTCAAAATTTGATATTTTGGCCACAGTTACGCCCTTGTAATTTCTAGGGAGTAGGGAAAACTATAGCTGGAAGGAATTGCTAAAAAAATGCGTATTATCATAAATTAAGCGATTTTGTAATTGAATTTGGATCCCAGATGAACTTAACGGCAGAGTGAAATGCTACGTTTATGTCGTCCCATGGTGAAATAGTTGCCACCCGGAAATAACCTCAACTTGATTTGCCCTGAACCAATAAAACTACTGGATGAGCGTAGACCGTACATGCCGCTATTTAGCGGCTATTTCACATTGGAAGGCCGTTTCCAGCAGTCGTTGAATTCTTATCGGGGATCCCGATAATAATTATTCACTATGCACAATTCCTTCGTTGTGCGAGACAACAGACATTCTTAGCTTAGCCATTCACAGGTATGGTTTACTAGCCCGTTACCAATGCAACGTGTAAAAATCTCAATTTTTTTTGAAAAATGGGGGCGCTCTTCAAAAAAAGGTGCTTAATATTGCTTTTACACCTACCCACTATATGGACAATATTTTATGGTAGAAAAAACCCCCTCCCATTGCAGCAATAAAAAAATCCCAATTACATTTAATTGGTTTCCCACGTAGGTAGCAAAGTCAAGAGGTCACCAGAAGGCCATCTAGGGTTGTGTTTGACGATGTAAATAGTATGAATCATTCTTAAACAGCTGCTGAAAATGTAAGTATGTCATTGGCTGTGCCCCGGGTTCAATTCCGTTTAATTGACCACAGGTAGTACGCGCTGCTATTGAAGTTATTTTTAGGTTGAAGGCTCGCGTCATACGCGTTTTGCTACTTTCGCACGCGCCTGCCAACGTTGCGTTCTGTTGCGTATGATCGTTGCGTTCAGCGGGTGTTTCGATTGTTTTCAATGGAGCGGATGGCAGTCCGTTCCTTGTAATTAAGCCGTAAAGCATCGCCAAAAAATGGGGTTAAAGATGACCTTAAATGATAAATCGTTTAAGAATGAGAATAAAGGTAGATTTGGGAACCGGTACTCTCTTTACGACGAAGAAACCCACCCCCCCCCCCCCCCCCCCCCAGGGGACACCATTAGTGTTTGCTTGGAAAGAACTCGGCTCGCCTAGTTCTTCCACTTAAAATAATGGCTCCGCTTGGGTTCAATTCGTTGTAAAGAGAGGACCGGTTCCCAAAATCATACCTTTATTCTCTAAATGATGGCGCCCTGTTTCTTAGGCCCATGACACTGAGAGTCACTGCATGGGCGGGATACTAATATGAGCATGCCCAGTACATGCATCTAAGTCACCATTTGCAGTATTGCTGAACATGCATATGCACAATGTAAATTGTCAGTGACAGGGTTAACGTGATCGAGTAATGAGTTGGGGTATACTGTGGAGTGATTGACACTTCACACCCAGTAGTCTACAACATTAATAGGCCTAATGCTTTAAACACACTAATAAAGCACTAATTTAGCGTCTCCTCCTTCCGATCTCATGTACTTGTGCAGTCAAGGCAGATCACATCGGATTTAATTGGGAATTCTGCGGGCATTTTCTATGGCATATGACAGAATAAAATGGAATCTGAGCGCTCGCTTCTCAGGTGCTACCTGCATCATATTATCAGTTCTGACTGTTTGCTACCCGATTGACTTGGAAAATATTTGTTTTCAAGCCGTCCCATGTTTTTTTCACACCCCGAGAGTGATGGAAGCGAGCGGGTGTAAGACAGCCACCATCACCCATTTTTGCTTGCATGTTGATGTCATATTTTGCAGATTCAGCCAGGGGGAATAAGTTTATTTTTTAATCCTTTTAAATTTTATATTAAAAATTTACAGATTCAATCAAAATATGTATGTACTCTTACAAAGACATATTGTTAAAGTCTTTTCGCATTTAAAATTATTTTCAACGAAACCATTTTTAAATAAATACACAATCACGGTTGATACTGGAGATATAACTAAAGTTGATTACACACGGGCGCTGATGACATTGATAGACATTTGCTACAATGATGAGGGTCGGCTTTCTTGCACTAGATTTTGTGGTGATTATCCCGAGACGTAGCTAATTTCGTCTCAGATTTTATCAAGAAAAAACACACTGGTACTCAAGACTCATTTTCCTACTTTATTATTCAATTAATGGTTTATTTTCCTCTTGTTTCCCTTGATTATTTTTACTATGTTTTCTTGTTATATCACAATTTTTCGTTGATTTTTACCTTATTTTTTTCTTTTCTTTTGCGTCAATAAAGAATTTCCCCCGAGTCGGCAGGATTTCCGGGGAAGAGCTTCCCATCTTGCCGGTTTTTTCCCGCCGTGATGCCGCTGACGTCACTGACTCGAGGAAGATAAATGGAGTATAGTGCCTTTATAAAACTCAGAACTTGCAAACAACAACAATTTGAACAAAGCAAATGGCCAATTGAATTGCAAGGTGAGAATTCTGACTTTTCCCTGCATGATTTCCAATTTTGCATTAAAAATTTTTTTTTGATTAATTACGCATAATGCACCTATGTCAAAACTACGGCAACTGTAGACACATCCTTACTTTCCCATATCGTTATTAGATGTCAAATTATCACTGTTAACAATAATTACAGAGCAAATACCTTGATTCCTCTCTTGAGGTGGACCAGCCGCCATCGTGTTGTAGTGAGTAACCTCGTACGTAGCGTCGACGTTCATATGACCTTATCGATCCCGGGCCTAAAATATTGGTACCTTACCTTCGAAGCTACTTTCGTTTCTACAACAGGGAAAACCCTAGATGTATATCGGAAATCAGCGAAGACGAGTGGTCTGATGTCAATATAAGTGAGGTATATTTTTTTAACTTACGGATACGCACAAATGTATTACAGGTCATTAACTTAGGCTAATGTGAGCCATGTCAGTGGTCCGTGCTGTTGATGTATCTTACGTGAAAATATGCTGAACCAAAAACTGGAAGTGTGGACTATCGACCTGATCAAAGCGTTTCTCATCATTCATTGAAGTCTTCTTTTTATTTTTGGAGTTTTTATCGTCGATAGGTGGTAGCATGTTGTCAACAAGGTGGTCACTTCTTAAGAAGATCGGAGGTGAGATTTGCCTTATTTTTAAGAACAAAAATTGATAAATTCATTCAATTGGATTGGCCGGCTTGCTTGAGTTGAGCCTTTCTGCCACTAGTTTCGGTACCGCAACGGTAGGGTTGTATCCACGGGGCTTCAACGTACCGTTGCGGACTATATCCTCCACTCCGCAAGCACATGACATGGCCATTTCAAGAAGCCCCTCTGCATGCAAACGTTAAATCACACATATGCCCCACTGAGCAGTTTCTTACATGGAGTAATGTTAAATAAGGCAATTTCTTTGTGGACATTATTATCAATGCGATTACTCACTTTGAAGCCTCAAAACTGCAATTTTATCTTCGGATCCTGGGGGAAGTTTAAGCAGCAACGCCAATGTTGTGACAGGCTGGTGCCGGATTTAGTGACGTAGTAATTCTGCTTGATTTTGGTGGAACAGTTGCCAGATAACAAATTTGAAGGCAAGGGTTTTCTGATGAAACTTATTTGTTGCTGTGGAGCGCCATGGGGAGCGGCTGCCGCCGTATGATTCTGAATGGATTAGTGTTGCCAGAGTTCGACCAAGTCGCTGAAGCTTTCTAGGTATGAATCAGGGGGTATCTGCCTACGTCCTCAATACTATTTGTGTAAGACAATACATAGCCAGAATAAGTAAATCCATTTCCGTTAGCAAAGATAGGAACTCACATAGCTTGCATCTGAATAACAGGATGCAATATATTGACAATGGAAAATGGCGGTTTCAATAATCTATGAGTAAAACTTGGCCTCGCAAATGCATTTCATTGTGTGAAAAACTGAAAGTACTACAAAAGTTGTTGCCCCTAAATAAGTGCTATATAAAGAGTACCAAATAATAATTTGAAAGGGCATGGAAGTGATTTGAGTTGAAGTTGCTGTGGAGATTTTGAAAAAGGGATAGTAGTATTATGTTATTGTTCATTATTTGTGTATGTCATTATTACCGAAATACACTTATGCCCTATATGTCAGTACATTCAACCAAGTTTATAAGTATCTAATTAACACAAACAGGGTATTTGCAAATTTAGTTTTTCGAAAGTTTGAAACTAAGTTTAAAACATTTTGGCCTTGAGGATTATGATGAATAGCGGGGGAAACGCTCGGAGCAATTCAGTATTTATGGTTAGGCTTTCCTGTAACACCCCTCCCAAGGGCAATCGCTTCAAATACAAAGGATGAGATCAGGGTCGTACTGCACGAATTGTTTTTGGGAGTGTGTGACTTGGAAAAAAGAAAAAAAAAAAATTAACTTCTTAAATATTTTTCAATTTATGACTTGTTCTGGTCAAAGTGCACCTCAACACAATGAAATGGTCCTTCTGAGCATTTTCCCACCAAAAGGTGGAACTTTCTGGTCAATTTGTTTTTAAAATATTGCACTTTTTTATCTAAAAAAAAAACAAATATCCGCAACAAGTGGCCCATTGTCAAGTGGACCCCCCTCCCCCCCCCCCCCCCACCGTATGGAGCATCGATGAGATGCTGAATATTCCCCACTGAACATTAGTTTTTATGGTATTATCAAGTTTTCAATTGCCACACTGGCAAATATGATTTGCGTATTGCTTGTTATAAATTAGTTTTTTTAATATTTCAGTTTAAACTCAAGTTCCATTACCTAATCCAATCCCCATTTCAATATATGAGAAAATAATGAAATCCTACCAAATAGGCCTATTGGGGTATTGCAAAACAAATACAATAAGAGTATGTGTATCTATGTTGTATTTTTTTAATTTTTTAGGTTTTTTCTTTTTTTTTAATGTCTGTTTTAAAACATGCTAAATATAACGAGTGACAATTGGACCTCCCTAAAAGAGTAAAACTTTATGTCACTCCCAACAAGTTAGTTGCTTTCTACTCATTTTAAATTTGTCCTTTTGTTTACACTCTCAAAAAGCAAAATACCTAAATTGTGGGGTCTTTGATTGTTTGTCTTATTTTAATGTTATTTTGTTACTATGGCTCTAGGGTATTCCCAATGACACTTCACTCTTTGAATTATTGAACTGGAAGCGAAAGAAGTTGGAATTCCATACCAAAGATAAGGTGTCGTTGGGCTGATTTCATATTCCACTGTTAATATTATCGAATGAATGCGTAGTCTTTGTATTCAGTCATTCTAGTTTAGTTAGCCTGATATTCGCAGACGGCGCGGCATTGGGCGACTCTTTCAATTATTAGTAACGATTCACCAATGTTGTACAATTTCTGATGTTCAATGATAACAGAATGATAGGATATAGTTATGATATGATGTATGATACGTTGCATTGAAAGCCATTTTTAATTCACTTTTGGTAATCAACACGCGCGTAAAAAAAAGCATTCCTTGTCAACGCTGACGTCTTTATCAAAACTCAAAGCGTAGGGTAAGCTTAATGTATATTAATGATACAATTATACAATAATAATAAACATTTTAACTGGCATGTACAAACAGCCAAAAAGGGAAATCATTCAACTAAAAAATATCCATGTAACTGCTTGAGGCAGTTTTTAAGTAAGATATTGTCAATTGGCCTTGTGAGACTTAACTGATGCCTAGGTGAAGCTTGTTTCAAAAAGATGGGGAAATGGTGCCTATAAGTAACGTTCGAGCTGCAGTAGATTTTTGCCATGGCGCGAAATTGAATTTTCGAAGCTTTTCTCCAAATTTCTTCTTATGAACTAAAAAGTCGCAGAACAAAATTGCTTAAAGGATTAGCAGCGATAATGAGAGAGAATCGAACAAATGTGGAATGCATGATTTCAAACTTATAAAATTAGGGATAGTGTGTACAATTCCATATACTTCTTTAACCTAACGCGGCCGAGAGGCATTGAACAGCCAACGAAAAACGTGGTACCGGTCGCAAAATGCGTTTCGTGCCATATGGGCCGTCAACAACTATTTTTGGTCACGCAAATGACTCTCATTGCGTTTCATTGCCTCTGGACGTATTCCCGGAGAATGACGCGATGCGGTGCGTTGCATCTGGGCCGTATTCCGGAAAGGACGCGATTTGTTGTCTCGTTTTTCTTTTGTTTGTTATATCTGGGCCGTCATACCCGGGAATGACGCGATTTTTGTTGCGTTTTGATTGCATCTCGGCCGTTTATTGACTGGAAATGATGCGATGATGTCGCTGCATTTGAGCCGTCTTGCCCGCAGAAGGCGCAGTGTTTTCATCAGGCGGGTGACACTGTCCACAATGCCCATAGACAATTTCGGATTTCGATGGTGATACGCGCCACCATTTTCGACAAGCTATGGGTTAAGTATGCCATAAAGTATTCATGACGTAAACCGGAGTCATTTGACGTAGCATAAATAGCGGCCACGCACGGGACTATGATGTAGCGTAATAGCGCACTCACGACTGGCCGAACTATAAGCTACAAATGTCATGCAGAAAATGTTGTGTATTTATTATTTATTTATGATTTATTTATTTATTTACCCTGTTTTATTGCATTTGAACGCGATGTTTTTGCGTTGCACCTGGGCCGTCTTTCGGTAAATGGAGCGATGTGTTTCGTGCATTTGGGCCGTCTTCCCGGGAAAATGGCGCGATGTGTTTCGTTGCATCTGGGCCGTCTTCGGAATGGCCATGTGTTTCGTTGCATCTGGGCGTTATTGACTTAGATACTAATTCATGTGCCGGGAAAAACGGCCGTGAACGCAAACTTTGGCTCTCGTTGCATCTGAGGCCGTTAAAAATGTAACAAAATAGATGGCCTTCGTTGAATTGGCCGTCGGCCGGCAAAACGACCCGGTTCCTGGTTAGGGTTAATGTAGAACAACAAACACCACATAGTGAAAAAACTGAAGTATTTGGGAAATTTGTCATAACCGTCTCGCCTAGTTCTTCCACTTAAAATAATGGCTCCGCTTGGGTTCAATTCGTTGTAAAGAGAGGACCGGTTCCCAAAATCATACCTTTATTCTCTAAATGATGGCGCCCTGTTTCTTAGGCCCATGACACTGAGAGTCACTGCATGGGCGGGATACTAATATGAGCATGCCCAGTACATGCATCTAAGTCACCATTTGCAGTATTGCTGAACATGCATATGCACAATGTAAATTGTCAGTGACAGGGTTAACGTGATCGAGTAATGAGTTGGGGTATACTGTGGAGTGATTGACACTTCACACCCAGTAGTCTACAACATTAATAGGCCTAATGCTTTAAACACACTAATAAAGCACTAATTTAGCGTCTCCTCCTTCCGATCTCATGTACTTGTGCAGTCAAGGCAGATCACATCGGATTTAATTGGGAATTCTGCGGGCATTTTCTATGGCATATGACAGAATAAAATGGAATCTGAGCGCTCGCTTCTCAGGTGCTACCTGCATCATATTATCAGTTCTGACTGTTTGCTACCCGATTGACTTGGAAAATATTTGTTTTCAAGCCGTCCCATGTTTTTTTCACACCCCGAGAGTGATGGAAGCGAGCGGGTGTAAGACAGCCACCATCACCCATTTTTGCTTGCATGTTGATGTCATATTTTGCAGATTCAGCCAGGGGGAATAAGTTTATTTTTTAATCCTTTTAAATTTTATATTAAAAATTTACAGATTCAATCAAAATATGTATGTACTCTTACAAAGACATATTGTTAAAGTCTTTTCGCATTTAAAATTATTTTCAACGAAACCATTTTTAAATAAATACACAATCACGGTTGATACTGGAGATATAACTAAAGTTGATTACACACGGGCGCTGATGACATTGATAGACATTTGCTACAATGATGAGGGTCGGCTTTCTTGCACTAGATTTTGTGGTGATTATCCCGAGACGTAGCTAATTTCGTCTCAGATTTTATCAAGAAAAAACACACTGGTACTCAAGACTCATTTTCCTACTTTATTATTCAATTAATGGTTTATTTTCCTCTTGTTTCCCTTGATTATTTTTACTATGTTTTCTTGTTATATCACAATTTTTCGTTGATTTTTACCTTATTTTTTTCTTTTCTTTTGCGTCAATAAAGAATTTCCCCCGAGTCGGCAGGATTTCCGGGGAAGAGCTTCCCATCTTGCCGGTTTTTTCCCGCCGTGATGCCGCTGACGTCACTGACTCGAGGAAGATAAATGGAGTATAGTGCCTTTATAAAACTCAGAACTTGCAAACAACAACAATTTGAACAAAGCAAATGGCCAATTGAATTGCAAGGTGAGAATTCTGACTTTTCCCTGCATGATTTCCAATTTTGCATTAAAAATTTTTTTTTGATTAATTACGCATAATGCACCTATGTCAAAACTACGGCAACTGTAGACACATCCTTACTTTCCCATATCGTTATTAGATGTCAAATTATCACTGTTAACAATAATTACAGAGCAAATACCTTGATTCCTCTCTTGAGGTGGACCAGCCGCCATCGTGTTGTAGTGAGTAACCTCGTACGTAGCGTCGACGTTCATATGACCTTATCGATCCCGGGCCTAAAATATTGGTACCTTACCTTCGAAGCTACTTTCGTTTCTACAACAGGGAAAACCCTAGATGTATATCGGAAATCAGCGAAGACGAGTGGTCTGATGTCAATATAAGTGAGGTATATTTTTTTAACTTACGGATACGCACAAATGTATTACAGGTCATTAACTTAGGCTAATGTGAGCCATGTCAGTGGTCCGTGCTGTTGATGTATCTTACGTGAAAATATGCTGAACCAAAAACTGGAAGTGTGGACTATCGACCTGATCAAAGCGTTTCTCATCATTCATTGAAGTCTTCTTTTTATTTTTGGAGTTTTTATCGTCGATAGGTGGTAGCATGTTGTCAACAAGGTGGTCACTTCTTAAGAAGATCGGAGGTGAGATTTGCCTTATTTTTAAGAACAAAAATTGATAAATTCATTCAATTGGATTGGCCGGCTTGCTTGAGTTGAGCCTTTCTGCCACTAGTTTCGGTACCGCAACGGTAGGGTTGTATCCACGGGGCTTCAACGTACCGTTGCGGACTATATCCTCCACTCCGCAAGCACATGACATGGCCATTTCAAGAAGCCCCTCTGCATGCAAACGTTAAATCACACATATGCCCCACTGAGCAGTTTCTTACATGGAGTAATGTTAAATAAGGCAATTTCTTTGTGGACATTATTATCAATGCGATTACTCACTTTGAAGCCTCAAAACTGCAATTTTATCTTCGGATCCTGGGGGAAGTTTAAGCAGCAACGCCAATGTTGTGACAGGCTGGTGCCGGATTTAGTGACGTAGTAATTCTGCTTGATTTTGGTGGAACAGTTGCCAGATAACAAATTTGAAGGCAAGGGTTTTCTGATGAAACTTATTTGTTGCTGTGGAGCGCCATGGGGAGCGGCTGCCGCCGTATGATTCTGAATGGATTAGTGTTGCCAGAGTTCGACCAAGTCGCTGAAGCTTTCTAGGTATGAATCAGGGGGTATCTGCCTACGTCCTCAATACTATTTGTGTAAGACAATACATAGCCAGAATAAGTAAATCCATTTCCGTTAGCAAAGATAGGAACTCACATAGCTTGCATCTGAATAACAGGATGCAATATATTGACAATGGAAAATGGCGGTTTCAATAATCTATGAGTAAAACTTGGCCTCGCAAATGCATTTCATTGTGTGAAAAACTGAAAGTACTACAAAAGTTGTTGCCCCTAAATAAGTGCTATATAAAGAGTACCAAATAATAATTTGAAAGGGCATGGAAGTGATTTGAGTTGAAGTTGCTGTGGAGATTTTGAAAAAGGGATAGTAGTATTATGTTATTGTTCATTATTTGTGTATGTCATTATTACCGAAATACACTTATGCCCTATATGTCAGTACATTCAACCAAGTTTATAAGTATCTAATTAACACAAACAGGGTATTTGCAAATTTAGTTTTTCGAAAGTTTGAAACTAAGTTTAAAACATTTTGGCCTTGAGGATTATGATGAATAGCGGGGGAAACGCTCGGAGCAATTCAGTATTTATGGTTAGGCTTTCCTGTAACACCCCTCCCAAGGGCAATCGCTTCAAATACAAAGGATGAGATCAGGGTCGTACTGCACGAATTGTTTTTGGGAGTGTGTGACTTGGAAAAAAGAAAAAAAAAAAATTAACTTCTTAAATATTTTTCAATTTATGACTTGTTCTGGTCAAAGTGCACCTCAACACAATGAAATGGTCCTTCTGAGCATTTTCCCACCAAAAGGTGGAACTTTCTGGTCAATTTGTTTTTAAAATATTGCACTTTTTTATCTAAAAAAAAAACAAATATCCGCAACAAGTGGCCCATTGTCAAGTGGACCCCCCTCCCCCCCCCCCCCCCACCGTATGGAGCATCGATGAGATGCTGAATATTCCCCACTGAACATTAGTTTTTATGGTATTATCAAGTTTTCAATTGCCACACTGGCAAATATGATTTGCGTATTGCTTGTTATAAATTAGTTTTTTTAATATTTCAGTTTAAACTCAAGTTCCATTACCTAATCCAATCCCCATTTCAATATATGAGAAAATAATGAAATCCTACCAAATAGGCCTATTGGGGTATTGCAAAACAAATACAATAAGAGTATGTGTATCTATGTTGTATTTTTTTAATTTTTTAGGTTTTTTCTTTTTTTTTAATGTCTGTTTTAAAACATGCTAAATATAACGAGTGACAATTGGACCTCCCTAAAAGAGTAAAACTTTATGTCACTCCCAACAAGTTAGTTGCTTTCTACTCATTTTAAATTTGTCCTTTTGTTTACACTCTCAAAAAGCAAAATACCTAAATTGTGGGGTCTTTGATTGTTTGTCTTATTTTAATGTTATTTTGTTACTATGGCTCTAGGGTATTCCCAATGACACTTCACTCTTTGAATTATTGAACTGGAAGCGAAAGAAGTTGGAATTCCATACCAAAGATAAGGTGTCGTTGGGCTGATTTCATATTCCACTGTTAATATTATCGAATGAATGCGTAGTCTTTGTATTCAGTCATTCTAGTTTAGTTAGCCTGATATTCGCAGACGGCGCGGCATTGGGCGACTCTTTCAATTATTAGTAACGATTCACCAATGTTGTACAATTTCTGATGTTCAATGATAACAGAATGATAGGATATAGTTATGATATGATGTATGATACGTTGCATTGAAAGCCATTTTTAATTCACTTTTGGTAATCAACACGCGCGTAAAAAAAAGCATTCCTTGTCAACGCTGACGTCTTTATCAAAACTCAAAGCGTAGGGTAAGCTTAATGTATATTAATGATACAATTATACAATAATAATAAACATTTTAACTGGCATGTACAAACAGCCAAAAAGGGAAATCATTCAACTAAAAAATATCCATGTAACTGCTTGAGGCAGTTTTTAAGTAAGATATTGTCAATTGGCCTTGTGAGACTTAACTGATGCCTAGGTGAAGCTTGTTTCAAAAAGATGGGGAAATGGTGCCTATAAGTAACGTTCGAGCTGCAGTAGATTTTTGCCATGGCGCGAAATTGAATTTTCGAAGCTTTTCTCCAAATTTCTTCTTATGAACTAAAAAGTCGCAGAACAAAATTGCTTAAAGGATTAGCAGCGATAATGAGAGAGAATCGAACAAATGTGGAATGCATGATTTCAAACTTATAAAATTAGGGATAGTGTGTACAATTCCATATACTTCTTTAACCTAACGCGGCCGAGAGGCATTGAACAGCCAACGAAAAACGTGGTACCGGTCGCAAAATGCGTTTCGTGCCATATGGGCCGTCAACAACTATTTTTGGTCACGCAAATGACTCTCATTGCGTTTCATTGCCTCTGGACGTATTCCCGGAGAATGACGCGATGCGGTGCGTTGCATCTGGGCCGTATTCCGGAAAGGACGCGATTTGTTGTCTCGTTTTTCTTTTGTTTGTTATATCTGGGCCGTCATACCCGGGAATGACGCGATTTTTGTTGCGTTTTGATTGCATCTCGGCCGTTATTGACTGGAAATGATGCGATGATGTCGCTGCATTTGAGCCGTCTTGCCCGCAGAAGGCGCAGTGTTTTCATCAGGCGGGTGACACTGTCCACAATGCCCATAGACAATTTCGGATTTCGATGGTGATACGCGCCACCATTTTCGACAAGCTATGGGTTAAGTATGCCATAAAGTATTCATGACGTAAACCGGAGTCATTTGACGTAGCATAAATAGCGGCCACGCACGGGACTATGATGTAGCGTAATAGCGCACTCACGACTGGCCGAACTATAAGCTACAAATGTCATGCAGAAAATGTTGTGTATTTATTATTTATTTATGATTTATTTATTTATTTACCCTGTTTTATTGCATTTGAACGCGATGTTTTTGCGTTGCACCTGGGCCGTCTTTCGGTAAATGGAGCGATGTGTTTCGTGCATTTGGGCCGTCTTCCGGGAAAATGGCGCGATGTGTTTCGTTGCATCTGGGCCGTCTTCGGAATGGCCATGTGTTTCGTTGCATCTGGGCGTTATTGACTTAGATACTAATTCATGTGCCGGGAAAAACGGCCGTGAACGCAAACTTTGGCTCTCGTTGCATCTGAGGCCGTTAAAAATGTAACAAAATAGATGGCCTTCGTTGAATTGGCCGTCGGCCGGCAAAACGACCCGGTTCCTGGTTAGGGTTAATGTAGAACAACAAACACCACATAGTGAAAAAACTGAAGTATTTGGGAAATTTGTCATAACCGTCTCTGCCAAATA
>JAMKCH010068100.1:0-19597 GCA_023653785.1 Ophioderma brevispina
TTCTTATTTGATGTAACAATAAAATATATCCAAAAGCAATGACTATATATAATAGGTAGTCAATTTGCTTTCACGCTCATTTATTTATCTTGTCATTAGTACCACCTACTGGACCAATTACACTAAATAACGTGTTCGCTTGTATCCTAGCCTCCACTTGAGGTTATGTTGGGAAGGAGATGGGGTGCTGGGAAAGGGAAATATGGGGTGTTGTGGAGTTGGGCAGAGATAAGGGTGTTTCTCCCGGAGCGCGTGGGTGTTGGGCCGGTGCCCCTTGGGTGTTTTGGGGCCGGGCGCCCCTTGGGTGTTGGACGGGTCGGACTGGGTGCCTTGGGCCGGTGGCCCTGCGGGCACTTGGGCCGGGGGCCCTGGTCTGTTGGTGGCCGGCCAGCTGGGTGTTGGGAAGGGGGCGCTTGGTGTTGGGAAAGGGAGATGGGTGTTTGGAAGGAGATGAGGGGAACTAGAGGGACAATCATGGCATTACAATGTTATGCAACACACAAACAACTTTGGATTGTGTGGTATTAACTGCCGGCCTAGATCCAAAAGCTCAAAAGAGGCTCAGAAATTTTTGTTTCTTCCCTTGCTGACTTAGATTTCAGTTATTTGACAATGGGAGCTTCTATAAACCGCAACCCCCTGACACTCTTTTTCTTTCTGACACACTTATGAATTCGAAAACCCTCCACGGAATAAATCCAGGTTTATTCTGTTAAGGTTTTCCAAATTCATATTGTGCAGAAAAAAGTTTAGTCGGATGGGTCCAGTTACGGAAACTCCCATTTGGCACAGGTGCTAAAAATATACCAAAATCAACCATACATGAAGTAAAACATTGGTAATGGGGGTGATTCCATGAACTGGGTACTCATCATTGCGGCAGCTTTTCATCATGGAAACGGCCTTGGCTGATTTTAACCCGTATTTGGTTTCTCCTTTGACAGTTGTTTGAAACAGTAGAACTCTTTGCATGCTTTAAAATGAAACCAAGTAATAAATGAATTGCATAAAGTTTTAACACGGCTATTTTCATCAATCAAAACCTGCATATTTTATTAACTAGTTTTTAGGTAAAAAAGTGTGACTTTGTTTTAATGTGTCAAGAATAGTAATTTTGATCATGTTTCTTCCTGACATTAAAATTGACTCTAGCATATAATCTACTTGTTGGGATCCTGATCATGAATAATTAGGGCATAATTTATCTGTTCATGTTTTTGTCTCACTATGCGCTGAGGTCAAAAAAGAGCATCACACTGTATAACTTTTGGTGTCCACAAAATTTGTTACGCGTGAAATCTAAAAAAATAATGGTAAAAAACCACACCAAGTGACATATCGGTGTACTTTAAATTAATTTTTAAAGAATTACTAAAACAGATGGAATTTAAGTCAAAATTCTAGAAAGAAAAAGATATGATAATTTTGCACTCAATCACTCTGTAACACAATTACTTTGGCGAAAGAGGTCAACCTGGCCTCTAATTCCGGTATGCGTACCTACCTAAATAGAAAAGGCAACTTGACCCAATGAGACTACCTAGATCAACGGAAATCAATAGTAAACGGAATAAAGCTCTTACACACTACTGCTTATCGATTGATCATGGATTGGGTTTGAAACAAACATAAGTAGCCTATACATTATCAAGAATTTGGGTAGGTACGCATACCGGAATTAGAGGCCAAGTAAACTCATTCCGCATTACTTGGTGTCCACAAAAAATGTTTATAGGTGAAAACTTTGGAGTTGAATTTTTACCATGTATATAACCTTATTCTGCAACAAACTGTCTTTATCTGTTTCATTCATGGTGGAATTATGTGCAATAAAAAGAGGTTTTGATTCTGCTTTAAATTAAGGAAATATAGTTCAATGAAATTTTGGTGTCCAGCTGGACACTGTTACACATGAAACCTGTATTTTAATGGCAAATAGCATGACAACTTTCTTATATGGGATAAGTGATATTTCTTTTCATTCCAGAAAACTAAGTATGATCAAGTTGTTTCACTTAACACAAAACAGCAGTGTAATCAGTATACAAAACAGTTCCAAATGTCACCAATTTTGTGAAGTTTGTGCTTTGGTATCCATTTAAACTTGTTACACGTGAAACCTGTGTAACATTAACACATCTTTAATTACTTCGTTTCCTGAAAGTCGTTAATTTGTGCACAACTCATCCAGTATCATCAGAGGTACAATGAGAGATTACACATCACAGATGTTGATTTAATACACTGAAAAGCAAACAAGGTGAGTAACTGACACGGAGAATGAACATTTGCGATGTTCTTTCTTTCTTCTTTGCAATAATGCTCTTGTCACTCAATTCCCCGTTTCCCGTTTCCCGACTCCAGTCAGAAACAATGCCGATTCAAATAAAATTCATTATTTTTCCTGATATTTCATATTTCATATTTTTTTTCCAACTTTTTTAGTAAATGACAAGTTGTTTTATGCAATATTTCACCGCTCGAAAGACCGCATTTTCAGAAAGCACTCTTTTTGTCCTCAGAAGACCCCTCCACTATCATGCAGGTCGCTAATATTATCCATACTTGGGCTTTCCTATGTACGATAGTCTTTTCTTTTCCCCAGGCAGTAGAGGTCAACGGACTTGTCATATCGCATGTGTACATATCGCAACACGGTTGCCTTGAGACTAGCGATAAGATTTCTACCGATATGACGCGTGCTTCAAGCAATGTGTTTCTTCAAAGGTAGCAGTGTGAACTTAAATATAAACCAGGATTAGTTTGTTAAAATTGGTAACACATTTGACTTAAATAAGTATTGCAAAATAAATTATTTAGTAGTGAATAAATTTTTATATTCTTGGATTTTTTGTTGTTGTTTTTTATTTAAGTGTTAATTCAACAACCCGCGATGAAATACACTGTAGACCATCCATTTGTACGCTGTGTTGAATGTGGCCACAAATGTCATTTTGGGTTTCAAGCGTGTGTTTCCTCCCCCGGCGGTTGGGGGCTTTGAAGTTCTGTTCAGGACTTAGTAGTTGTAGTATAAACCAAAGTTTTAAATCCGGTTTTGTCCCACCCCGCAACCGGGGGTGGCCGGATCAACCTCACATTTCGTAGCAATCGCCCTTACTTTCCCTCCTTCCACTCTTCGCCTGATTCACGCATCCCCCATCTCACCACCCTCCTACTACTCTCCTCCTCCACTTGCTTCCTCCATTACCTCTTTGGTCGCCCCTCTTCCTCAAACCACCCCCTCAACTCAAAAGCCCTTTTTAAACATCTTCCTCATCCTTCCTCAGCACGTGCCCATACCATCTTACACAAACCATTCGCCTTCGCCAATCTTTCACCGCCTCTTTCTAGCCCCAAACATCTGCAATCAATCCTCATCTTCTTCCTATCCATCAGCTTCACACATCGCTCTCACCATTGCTCTCACCATTGCTCTTCTCTCTGCCCTTCTCAAAATGCCCATCTCATTTTCACTCAGGCCCCATGTCCTCACTCCCATCAGCATCACTGATCTCACACAACTCCTGTACACCATCCCTTTTTCATCTTCAAAAAGGAAATCTCTCCCAAGTAACACTCTCCACATTCTCTAAACTTCACCCACCCAACCATCCTCTGGCTGTCACAGCCGCCTCACAGCCACCACCCGCACTAATCCCGTCCCCTAGGTATGTGAACATCTTCACTGTTTTCCCACCTCGTCACCCAACTTTTCCACCTCCTTCCCACTCCCTCAACTCCGTCTCTTGATCTTCCACACACAAAGTCTCTCGCCAAACTTGGGCTCACTCGCTTCATCTTTGTGCATCTTCCCATGAATCCATTTCCCACATTTCTCCACCACACTGAATTTGCCCTCACCCTCTATCCACATATTCCACATGGGTCCACTTTACTCACTACACCTCCCCTCTCCCCACTCACCATCACATTAGTCTTCCCAAGGTTTTTACCTTCAGGCCCTTATCTAAAATGCCTTCTTCCACTTCCAAACTTCTCCCTCAAACCCTCCATTGTCTCACACATTAAAACTAAATCAGAGCATACATCATCTCACTCATCAAACCTTCTTTTGGCCTCTCCGTAACCACATCACCCAATTCAAAACACTCAACGGCGAAACACATAACCCTGATTCACACCCACCTTCACCTCAACTCCTCAGACAACTCAGACCCTACTCTAACGCTTGTTTTTGCTCCTTTATACAGACTCATCACCGAACTTGAAATTCTAAATTTACTTTGCGCAAATAATGAAAGTTGAAAAAATAATGAATAATGAAAAAGGTCACCTACTCAACACTGAAAAAAAATGAAACGGGAAACTGGAATTGACTTCATTGCCTAAGGATGTGTTCCTGTAAACAAGGAAACTTTGGTAAGAGCCTTTATTAATCCCTGTTAATATCGGTAAGTTGGACATATTTCTTGTAGAACTTATTTTTGTAACCTCTTGATTTCACCACGTTGAATGTTTTTGTTTGGTAGTATCCTGCCCACATCTCATGTTGTAAGACCCTGAGATGTGGTACCAATTCTACTCGGCATGAACACTTGAACCTTTTTTTAGGCCAGGGAATGAAAGTTTTAGATTTGCAGCCCCTGCTCGCATGCTCCAAAACTTGCTGCCAAAAATTTTCATTATTTAAAAAAAAAACATCATGCATGGCAGACTCTGAACAGGCAGTTCGTTACCTATTTACGTAATCGGTGACCGATCTACTGCACTGAACGTGTGTGTGAGTGGTGCTTAGAGAACAAACCCATTCTACATAATCATCAATTTAATTCAAAATAATGCTAATCCATGTCATTCCCACTCAAATATGTTGTTGCAGCATATCTTCTCTCTAACATTCTCAAACGGAATCGAACAAATAAGATGTGGTTTTAGTTGTAGCTATTGCGTGAGATACCTCGATAGGTCATCTCACAAATGAGCAAGTTTTCGCGCACCTTTCAACTCCCCCTTGGAAACGCATGGTAAACTGACCATGCCGCTGGCACCACTTTTGATGAGTTTCAATCATTTTAAGTTGACTAACGGTGAGTGACGAAAATTGTAATCGGAGCGATTGTGCCCTGTTTACAGCCTTCAGAGTGTGATTTTTTGAAATTTCTGATAGCAAGCTCCAGCTGGGTGTGTTTTGATTGTGAAATCAGATGGTGGTTGCTGAAGATATGGATTTTTGAAAAATTTGGCGATTTTTTTTCTCCACAAGAAATATTTTCTGGAAAAATCAACCAGATATGCTAGATTACATATGATCACGAATTATTGTATTTTTTACAAAGCATTTGATCACTAACGCGCTCCGAAAAGAAATACTATATGAAATTAGGCGTAAATGCCAACCAGAACCAGCTGCACACCACACTTGTCTTAACTGGCAACACATTGCTGGCAGTGTCGCTCCACGTGGCAGCACTGTACTTTAAATGACAGTTGTTATGTAAAGATCCAAAATATATAGTTGTTGTATCCTCCTGAATGCTATAGACATTAAAATTCTCCGAATTGGTGGCCGGTTTATGGGGAGGAAAGGGCGTTCGTAAGCGAGTATGGGCTCCATGTAGGATGACGCCTTTAATAAACCAAATTGCTTTCCATTATAAATCTGCCGAAATTTAACACTTGTTTGATTAGACCTTCTGTTCTGTCCTTATAGCAGGTCCCTCAATTGCTTCTTTAAGGATATGCTTAATTAATTAGCCTTAGGGACGGGGCCTGCATTATTCACCAGGCGAAATGGAGGATTTAAAAACTTTTTTTTCGGCGAGAAAAGGTCGCATTCCCTCCTCGCTTCGGTTAAAACAAAAATGAAAAGTTGAAAGCTCATTGTGCCTCCTCGCTTTCTTGATGAAAAAATTTCATGTTGCACCCTCCCTCTCGCTTACAAATTCTTTTCTCTTCTTCGCATTCCCCTCAATTCCTCCATTCCCCTGGCGCAAATAATGACCCTGCCCTTTGTTATTTTCACGGGGGGGTGGGGGTTGGGGGGTCACTCGAAGACATAAAATTCATAGGGGTGTAAGGCTAGCGATTTCAACCCAGAGGCATTTGGTAACATGGAAAATAGAGGTCTTTGGGTTGAGAAGACACCCACATTGCCCAAAATAGGTGTTCTTTGGCAAAAAATAGGCTAAATTTATCAATAACAAAAAAAGTCGGAATTTTCAAAAGTAGGGTTCATTTTGTGTCAATTTTTTAAACTTCTCCACAACATAGGGCCATTTGGTGAGAGTGCCAACCTTTAAAATCATTGCATCTTTGGGGGACAATGATCACGGCGGGAAAAAACCGGGAAGACTCGCAACTCTTTGCCCGGGACTCCGCCGACTCGCGGGAATTATTAAGTGACCAAAAAAAAAATCATAACTGAAATAGTCAAGGAACAATTGATACATTCAAGGAAAATCTCGGGAATAAAAATCAGGGAAACAATTTCCCACGAAGAATAAAATAAACCATCAATGAATATAAAGTAGGAAATGTTACCATGTGTTTCTTTCTTTGTTATTTAAGACGAAATAGCTACGTCTCTTAGCCAAAATCACCCCAAATTCAGCGCAAGTACAGCCGACCCGCGACCCCATCGCTTATTAAGCTCATGCTGCTTCATCAGTGCAACGTGTGGTGGTGATCATCATATCTACGGCGTGTGGGAAAGTCTTTGCACAGTATTTCCCGCGTGTAGTCTGTGTTAACACGGCTAAAGATATTATCTAAATGGCCACTTGTTAGCGAACTAGGTATCAGTCCCCCGTAAAATGCGTGTGAAATGAAATTAAATCCATCAATCTCATATGTCCAAAAAACAAGGGGTTCTATGGATGGATGTGTTTGCATCATATTTTTGTTTTCTTTCTTACGGAAATCCCCTCCACTGGTCTAAACCTAATTGAGAAAATTCACATTTCGATCGTAGTTTATGAGCTCTGACAGCCCCCGACAGCGCCAACAACAGCTTTAAATTGGCACTATGCTACGATCATAAGGCTGGCTAATTAAATATGCACACATCATCACCACTCATACTTCCCGCTGCGCCGTACATCAGATCCAGCCCCTCAGCGACATGTTATAACATGCCGTAGGTCGGAAGGCGATATATGGTATTGAACGACACTACGTAGTCGTTTAAGGATAAATCAACGAAACCCAAACTTAACTTCAATTTATGCTAAGGAAGGATATTATTGATAACCCACACCGACAGAGAAAACAGGTAAGCAATAAGATTCGTGCCTTCATATTTCATTTTATTTGTCACAGTTATTCACGATTACACTCAGAAGCATTTATATTTCATTTTATTTTCACCATTTATTAGCTTCATTCTGCAAATCAAGACATTTATCAAGGTAAGTTGACATTACTTAGGCGGTGGCGGCCAAGATCCCAAATTTATTGCTGGTAAATGCCATCTTAATACATGTTGTAATATGTTTTATATTTCATTTAGGCGTGTTGCTATATTGAATGAATCCTTGGCCGCCATCGTCTGATAGATACTTTAACAATCAGCAAGCTATGAAACCGGCACCAGACACTGCGCATGAATTTAGTGTAACAGAATCCGAGTGCGATCGCTGTAACCCTGGTAACACTGCCCAGATTTCCATTGCAAATTACATAGGGGACGGCTTGAAAACCGTAGTTTTCAGTGAAATCGAAAGCATCCAGAACTTGAAGATTATTGTGTAAGTAATCTTAGCTTCTTTCTCACGTTCTATGTTGTTTGGTAATGCGGGCACTTATGGCAGTTTTGGGCACAATAATGCATCACCACCATAGGCCATACGCTATCGTGGTTAAAAAGACGCACCAAATGCTTCAATTGCAACTCTTGATTTTTTTAAAAATCTTCAGCTCCTGAGGCGGGGCACATCCACCTCGACAACCCCCCTGCTCCGCTAACCAGCGGCGCGAGGCTTGCTTCCTGCAGCCATTTACTCGCTGGGAATCTTGACTACTTGCCGGGAAAAACTTTTTCCACCCTTGACAATTCTGCTGACAAATGGGGGTCTAAACAGCCTATATACATTTTGCGCATTTTGATAAAAAATATTAAATTAGGTCATAAATTAAATTTTCAACTCATATGTACAAAGTTCTGCCGTTGTACCGGTTTGGCAGAAGAACGCATGAAATTAACAGATTGATAGCTTGTAAACTTCACTACAAAATGCAATTTAATAAAAATCTCAATATGCTCATTTTTTTGCAACAATATGCAATTAGGTCCTATGTAAACTTTCATACAACTCACTCTCTTCATAGTGTTTGTTTGGTAAGGTTTAAGGAAACCATAATAAATTTCAGACTAGATGCTTGTAAAACTTCGCACAAAATGCAAGAAAATAACAAAACTCTTAAATTTTGCACATTTTTTGTTTTTTTTTTTTTTTTTTTTTTTTTTTTTAAATATTTGCATTGATTCAAATGCATTAATGCGTTATTATGTTTGGTTTATTCATCATAGAAATTCCTGGAAATTTTCAGCTTGGTTGCATTGTGATTTTTAAAAAATGCAAAATTTTTTGCTCATTTTTGGTAAAATAGCTAATTAGGGTAACGTATGCGAATCATATAGACTCTGTGCTGCAAACTTCTGCCTATGTGTAAGTAAGAGAAAATCTGCAGTTGCAGAATGATAGTGTGTAAGGTTTTCCTTAGTCCATCTATATTCAGAAATGGTTAGTTTCCTTTTCATTGAAAACACAAATTTAAACATTTTGCCTCAAAATTATCAATTTGTTGAGGTAAATGGGAGAGATAATATCTTGTAATGTTAGGGTAATCTGTAGTACATAATCACCCCGGGGGGGCCACTTGTATATCCAAGGTGATTTTCATGCTCGTGTATGGCCCTCCCAAAACGTACCCTAGAGCACATATTTCAACTTGGCCCAGTACACAAAAACACCCTAAGAGCACGTATTTCGGTTGATTTTTTGCTACTCTAAACAAGTACTTTGGCTTGTGGTTTTTGCATACCCTAACAAGTGTTTTGTTTAATTTTTTAAAACCTAAACAAGTAATTTTTGCATGACTTTTAAAATCCAACCCTAAACACGTATTTTGGGAACATAATTTGCCACCCTAAATGAAACGTTTATAAAATTACCTTACAACTTTACAGACTACAGGCTGCTTATTGTAACTGGCCCTCCCCTAATAAAGGAAGTTTTACAACATGATTTGCAATGAAGTGTTTTTTATTTCACTCTTTTGGTTTAACAGCGTCAATTTGGCGCATTATCTAACGCCTAATTATGTTTAACATTGTAAATCCATTATACTTTCAAAATTGTTGTCCCTTTTCCTTTGAAATTATGGGTGCATATCGGTGGTCTATTGGGATTGTTTTTTTTCCTGCATATTCAGCCATTTCATTAAACTAAGTAAAACTCTAACCCGACTAAAATATCCATGACCTTATTTTGGATGGACATAATTAGAGACCAAGACCCTAATTCTGTTTCTACGCACTAGGCCTACATCTAACATTATTCTTAGTGAAGATCAATACGCGAAATGAAATGAAACTCCCAAATATAAAAGGCTAGATATGTAGGAGAGGCACGACAAGAAGAAAATAAAGCTGAAATAAAAGGCTGGAACACGGTTAAAATCATCGGGAATCGAAACCATGTGAATCAGAGAAAATCGGGAACAAAACCAAACCCACTATTTTTCCAGCCTTTCATGTAATTTTTACAAGTACTTCACAAATATCCCACACCTAAACACGTAGTTTTCGACGTGAAAAGCATAACCCTTATTTTTGAATTTTTGACTATTTTGATAACCCTAACATGTTTCGCGCGTACATTCGCCTGATCTCAAAAAACGACCCCTAATTTTAAAAATAAAACAAAAAAAAACCCCCCGGCGTTTTGTAAACGAGCCTGTCTCCACCTTGGGAATACATTGGGGCCCCCCGGTATATATCAGGAACATAACCTCAAAAATCAGGTATACCTTTTAAACGTTTAATTTGTAACATCTTTTTTGTGTTGAAAGGACACTACCATGGTGGCCATCAGGGGGTGAAACGCATTCAAAACCAGTCTTCCGTAGCTGTTCGCTGACATTTTGAATATTGCACGAATAATTATTTTTGGATCTTGTATACCACCATATATGTCCATTCGATACAAACGATCCGGCAAAAATATCAGTTGTAATTGAAATGTTGGGTGCTATTGGGTGGTTAAATTTTGTCCTACCATTGCCAACACACGAAATGAATGACACTCAGTCGTCTTGATTAAATAAACCGCCTCAATGAATACATCTTTTTTCACCTAAGCGCGCATTGCATATATGGGAAAAAAAGAGTATCGGAGCACAATTCTCCAGGTGCACTATTATTACACCGGCCACCTCTCACACATCAATCAATTTGTACACTAACCGATAATGTATAGCAAGCGCAGCAACCCACATTTATCGTGGCAGAAGCGATGCAGTCATTGCGGTTCTATTTTTGGTAACTCTAATGTTTTCCTTGATGTGGGTCGGCAACATCGCCGAGACGATAATTTCCTTTCTAAGATGAAAGCTACGCTTTACCTCTCTATCATATAGAACCTCTTTGGGTGCCATGGCAAATAAGAAAATAAAAGACTTGACCGTTGACACTTGGTCTCCAATGACTGTTATGGTACAGTAACAAAAATTGAAATAAGTTTGCAACGGAATGTCTTGATTTCAAAAATTATAATTGTAATTAACCTTGTTTGACTCTTACACTGCTAGTACCGAAGTACCCGACCAAAAACGTTCAATTTTTCCTCGCTAGTTCTATAGATTCAGACCATTCCTTGGTCAAAATATTCTTAACCGTAAATGCCACTGAAATTTACGGTTAGAAGTCTAGATGTACCAGAATGCTGAAAGGTTAATCAAAACATGACCGTTAATCCTCGCTTACGCTCCTTAGTGCCAAAAACGTGTATCCCCGATCTGGAAGCTTCGTCTTTTGCAAGTGGCAGTCGACTGGCGAGAACTAATTTACATATCAAAAGTCATCGTCGAACTTTTTCTGCAATGGCAGGCCCACCCAAATTTACACTCCCCTCTGGTCTCCTGTCAACGTCGCAGTTGACGGATAGTATAGAGTATTCTTGATCACAATTAAACGGTGTGGCCCATTTTGGGGACCCAACTGACCACATGACCCGAATGACTTCAGCAACAACCAAACGCATTTACGGAATAAGTCACTTTAATTCCGTAGAATTCATCAGGTTCAATGTTGTGTTCAGTGGGTCACCAAATGGCCACACCCATTTAAACACACATAGTGTAGATAATGGACGGCCTGATCAAGATCCATAGAACCCCCTTCATTTCCAGAGATATTTGAGATTATTTCATTTACACACATTCTCTATGACGGAGTCTGATCACGTTAATCTCTTGCAACGGAGGAGTCCCTGCCAAAAGCGTGTAACTATTTGACAAGATTTTTGTCTCGCATTCTTTAATAATTTGCACTCTTCACGGGGTTGGTACATTTTGTGACCCCACTCTTGCCCTTCCCTTTGAATTCAAGCAGCCTTAGGACGGAATAAGTGCCAGGGAATAACTGTACTTTTCATCCGTCCAGGCTGCTAAATTCAACTGGGGAGTAGAAAAAGTGGGTCACAATGGTACCAACCCCTCTGTACCCAAATAAAATATTACCTGATTCCCTCACCTGAGAGTTTTTCCTAAGAGTGGTTCCCAACAAACAGGATAGTCGCACAAATGTTTTCATCAAACGCGTTTATGAAGTGAAATTTAAAACCATATTAATGAATCTTCCAGAACATGTTAGATTCCCTGACACGTGACTAAGTCCGTGGGTTTTTTTGGTACTGCCAGATGAATTTTCACATTTGGCCACGGGATCACAGGAAAAATTGTTCATTTTTTACTTACATACTTTGTCGCAGAAGTAAACCATTTTTTCTTTTCCACTACTTTTTGGACAAATAATATACAATATTCATAATTACCATTTATAATTTGTATGGCAGCATTGTAAAGGTTGCACATTTCAATGAAATGAATAAAGCCCCCATCTCAATTTATTTTCTGAATATCAGTGATCAGGGACATCACATGGCGAAGGGACTTCAATCAATATGGCATTTTGAAAGTAAATCCAACCGGTATTCAGCGAACAACCACTTCAAATCCCCCTTTTGTTTATTTGGACTGCCAGAGCCACTGTTTACTGTCCATCCCTTTGAAAAGCATGTTCAGGCGTTAAGACTCGTTATCCCCCCCTATCCCCCCGCCACAGTTTAGGGGTAGAGGTTTCACATCTATCCCATCTTGCCATTGATTTCCGTCATGCTCTGTTGAATGTTTGTGCAGTACCGCAGGGAACGAATCATAGCAATTATACCATCATTTGCATCATTGGAACTTCTATATGAAACGTCTACCCATTTGGATTGAGCTGGCCTCGTTCGCGCTTAAAATAAACTTTGAGGTTCTACTGTGAGTTCATCTAAGTTTGACTGACAATTTCCATTCTCATTTCTTGAAAAAAGAAGCTAATGTGAACAAACTCATGGATGGGATATGTTTGCTATTCTATTTACAGTGTATCCCACCGATGATATTTAGAAAATACAAATGAGGGGTCTGCGACCTTGCTAACCAACAAACACGGTAAATTGAATAGCAATGGGGTTACGCAGCAAGTTTACTGTAGTTTGGTTTCTGCAACAATGAGGTTAGGTCCACAGCAGGCCAAAACACTTCTTTCAATGATTTTTTGTTCTCTTTTTTTCCTTTTTCGGAAAATATGAATATACGTCAAGGTTAATTTGGAAATGTCACAGTAGAAGCCTAAGGTTCATTTATTCGTGGAAAAGGACAGGTATAATTTTGCTTTCGTCATGAAAAAAAAAATGCTCAATCTTACTCGGGTGGATTAACACCGAAAATCTGTTTCAACTTATGGTATACAACTGGGCTCGTACTTCCAGATAAAAAGTAATTTTAGTGCTTTTAGACCTCTATGCATACCGGCGGATTTACTGGATATCAACCCGTCTATTATTTGACTTGATCCATGCAGCATGATGTACATCTACTGGTCACTGATTTTAGGAAAAAAGAATTACATTTTATTCATTTTCAATCAAATGTGCAACTTTGCACACCCCCCCCTCGCATACCCAAGAGTATTGAAAGGTATAATTAGACAATAACTGCTCAATCAGTTATTTCGCCGATATGCGTAACCATGTCCTTATGCAAGGATCTCTCTCTCTTTGATCCCATGAATAATGGTATAAGTTGACTACAACACTAGCGCCTTCAGCCGCCTTGGGCGTATTTTCCAATCCAGATGAAATGCCTCCAATTAATTATGTCAATATTGTGACGTTTACTTGGTTGTCTTCCTTTACCAGCCAGTTCGATTATATACTTATTGCATAATCCCATTCCTAAAAAGAAAGAGACCTACTTAAGGGATAGATAAGCAATACCATATGATTTTGTCACTGGGCGAAAACCCCTTATTTAATACTGGGTGTATTCCTGCCCAAACCAAAATCCATCTTGGTTGTAAATAAAACAGACTTTTAACAATTTCGCTATTTCCGAGAAAAGGTCGCTATTTTAACTGATTCCCCCGCCCCCCCATTTCAAATTGGATCTTACTGGTGCAAAGGTAGAATCTTTCAGTGTTTAGCGAAAGCGACGGCATGCGGCCCAAAATTGTAACCGCTTTACTATACAAGTCAAGTCTCGGAACTTTTTCGCAAAATTCCCGGCACGTCAAATCACAGCAAGATCTTAGTATTAATATAATATTACTTTCTAAGTTAAATGTATAACGTAAAAAGCATTGAAGGCCACTTCAGTTGAATTTCTCAGTGCTGTATATTCCACTAGAATAACTTGCAGAGACAAAAATAGACATGCGTATATTATATCAGTAGAGGTGGGCTATAGAAGGTCAATGTTTCAGTATCACTTCGAACACAGGCTCATTGATGACTTTAATCACCCTGATCCCACTTTCGAGGAAAACAAATGAAAAGTCGAAAACCAGGGTGCCCATGAAAAATCAAAATGGCGCCAAAATTGTCAAAAATTTGAGTTTGACCATAACTCTGTTATTTTTTGTTCAATTTGCTTAATTTTGGTGGCAATACCCATGTTTTGGGGTATTAGGAATTATGCTATGCAACTGTTCATTCACATAGCTTCATTTTCTTGAAAATGCTGTTTTTGCTTAAAATTGAGCTCTGAGGGCGCTTTCCCATAAATGCGCAGCCGATTGATAATGGTGATTTTAGCATTCAAAAAGTTGAAGAGAGTTTTATTATGAAACACTTCCTGAAAATTTGACTTGCGTTATGTTTGCAGTTTTACAACTATAGGCTTTTTAATGTCATAAAAATGCCCTCCATTGAAACCCACACGTAAGAAAGTTCGTTGAACCCTGTGTATTCCAATGAGAGTGTTTTCGTCAATTTGAAATTGATGCCACGGGAAAATGGTAAGTGTTACACAGCTCTAATCTTCAAAAAATTGATGAATCATCAATTCTGATGATGGCCCACCGAGTAAAAATTTAACAACTTTTGATATGATATGTTCTTTTGGGAAAGCGCCCTCGCAGTCCATTTTAAGCTAAAACTGCCATATCGAGAAAACGAAAAGTCGGGGTGAGATATAGTTGCATAGAAATTTGAACTTGCATTGCCAAAACATGGGTATTGCCACAAAAATGAAGGATTTAAACAAAAAGCGTATCAAGTTATGGAAAAAATATGATTTTTGGCCAAATTGGCGGCCATTTTGGATTTTTTCGTGGGGCACCCTGGTTTTGCAATTTTTAATTTTTTTTCTTCAAAAATGGGATAAGCATCATTAAAGTCACTTTCATTCTAGCCTGTGTTCGAAGCGATCTGAAACTATGACCCAAATATGACCCTCTATAGCCCACCTCTAATATCAGTGTAACACTATTTGTCGTAGGCAGTCTGGCTGTTCGTTAGAGCATGGCGCTTCTTAACAACAGGGTCGCGGGTTCGAATCCCGAGATGGACGTATATTTTTCCTTTTTCCCTAATTTTCATTCTCCCCCATTTTTTGCTTCTTTCCATATTTCAACATTTTTTGCTTATTGCCAAATGAACAACTCGGTATTGTTTTCTATTTTTTTTTTCATAGCAATTACATTACTGAAGTTTAACAAATAAAAAACTTTGAAGAATATCGGGAAGAAAACTCAAATCGGGAACGGGAAACAGCAGGGTTCACATTAGTGTGCGCTTTGTTTTTTGCGTCTATGACGCACTTTTCCAAAGGTGGACGCACTTTGGTCTAGTTAGAGTAAAGCTTGCGTCTGTGTGTGGACGCAAAAATATAGCAACTTAAAACTATACAAAATCACAGAGTTTGCTCTGGCACATGGTCACAATATTGTTTCATTTCACTCAAACTAATTATTCTGTTACTATTAAATACATGTAGCAAATCTGTGAAAATAAATATAGGTTTAAACTTTGACTGATGTACATCTTTTTATTTAGTGCACTAACCTCTCTCACCGTCCCAAAGGGTATTCAAGGTACTCAGTTCCTTTGGAGTTTTAAGGGTCATCAGGGTAATTACTTTACAATATGCTCAGCATGTTTTGGAAATTGGATGTGTAGCGATTGTTTGCAGTCATAAAGTATTACAACAATGCTCAAATGTAGACACGCATATAATTTTAAGTTGACGCACTTTTTCAAACCTATGGAAAAACAAATTTCCGTCCCAAAGTGGACGCACCTTTTTCAAAACCTAGTGTGAACCCTGGAAACATGTTTTATTTTTTTTACTTAATATAAGAAATATAAAATTTTTTACTTTTTTTAATTTCTAATTTCCTATGCGGGGAGCGGGCTGACGTCACATGGCGGTGAAAACAAAGGGAAGCCCAGGGAATCCCCGAATCGCGGTGAAAACAACTGGCGCAATTGCTTCGTTTAAGTTCACTGCACATCGTATACACTATACGTTGCAGCGCGCATCGAATTACGCACGTTGTTGCCATGCCGTTGCCAAGCAGATTTGTGAAACTCCCGGATGTCTGCTCCCGGCTATAGTAAATGAGTTGGGGGCAGGCAGACCGCGATTTTGGAGTTTTGCCATACTCGCTTTTTTACAGCCCTGCATGGACCTTGTTCGTGTATGTGTGACGTCAGCGGTCCATGCGAATAGCGAGAGCGTTCTTCTCCGCACGACTGTCGTATGAATAGTTTTTTTTTGAACAAGTCTCTCCGCACGAGGTCCTGCGAATATCCTTTGCAGCAAAAGCACGAGTGAAGTTAGTGCTGAGCATAACCTTTTTGTCTTTCATTCATCTTTTAACATTTGGACATTATCGTATATCAGCTAACGTAAAGGTTATGCCGCTGTACTTGGACTTGGTATCAACAATATTAAGCAAATGCCAAATTTAAAGTCATCTGACATCGTCAAGATTTTTCAAACTTACCTCAAACAGGATCTTACAAATACTTACACAGAACGAGAAATCCAACGTTGTTTTGTGACCAACAAACAAACGCGGGTCGGACCTGTGACCCCGCCCCAACTTCGAAAACTGGCAACCACTCACTCATGACAGTTTTAGGGAGTAAATAATTCTGCGTTGAAAATTCATCCAAGTAGTACTTTTTTTCGCCGTCTGGATGAAAACAATGTGTGGATTCTTGTTCGTAGTAGTGTAGCTGCTACAGAGTCCTGTTTGAGGTAAGTTTGAAAAATCTTGACGATGTCAGATAACTTTAAATTTGGCATTTGCTTATGTTGATACCAAGTCCATGTACAGCGGCATAACCTTTACGTTAGCTGATATACGATAATGTCCAATGTTAAAAGATGAATGAAAGACAAGAAAAGGTTATGCTCAGCAGAACTTAGGTGAAGCTTGTTTTGTTTGATGAAGTGGAATCGATATGAATTGGAGGTGAAATACTATCAGTGGTTGATATTTGAAGGCTACAACACAAAAATGTCATAGCTGTTACACATAGTGTTTTGTGACTTCACATATAGACTGGAAAAATTCAGTATTGTTGCACCACCACCCTATGAATTTGGCAGCCTCAACGGAATAAACTGCATGTTGAAAAGAAGTAGTGGTGCATTGACGTTAATCGCGATTTCTTAGCATCCGGCCAGTCAGAAAATAAATGACACATGATAAGAGTTCCACTAAAATCTCAGAATTCAAATTTCCTTTTGAAAAACGACAGCTTTTGTCTTACCAAAGTGGTTTTAAGGTTGATTTTCCTTGACTAATCGCTGAAAATTGCAGACTGATTGTGATTGAAAAAGAACACAATCGTGATAACTAAAGCTCGTAGTACAAACAAGAACTGCTTATAAAAATACAAAGCGGGAGGTGATGCCGCGCCGTTGAGTTTAGGACAGTTCACTGATATGACCTCTATGTATATTAGATCTCCAAACAGACCATTCGCGAATATAATGGTCGTCTAGAGATGTGTTGAGCTTGCTAGTTTCTGACCATGTCGAGCCGCAGGCGAGACATGTCAGAAACTAGCAAGCGAAACATATCTCTAGACGACCATTATATTCGCGAATGGTTTGTTTGAAAACCTTTATCTTACATAAACGTCGTGCAAAGGATTAAATGGAATTTTATCCAAATATTCGGCACCATTTTGATACTCATTAATAATTTTTTAAACGTTAAAAGGGACAATCTGCCCTAACTTTTTTCTTTAAATAGAAACCACCAGATGCCCTTCCTATATTCGCTGTGGACGATCTACTCACCAACTATTAGCCCAGGGGAATCTACCGTAACGTGACAACGTCGTTGGGGCGTATGGGTTTGTGATGTGTACCCGCTATTTTTTATTCTTGTAAATAAACTTAAATACTCACACATATCACATAGCAAATGTGCCACCATGGCTTATATACATACATGCCACCCATTACAATTGTACCCAAGAACCTCAATATTTACGGCTCAAAAATGGATATTCATAATCCTGAATAGCCTCTGGTATAATTGCCCATGATATGATTGACCACCACCATGAGCTACCATGGCCCTAATTAAGGACATTACACCTCAGTATCTGTCAGTCACAAATTATGTGTGCTTGGTCTACAAGATTGCTTACTGTTCGGCAACTACGGTAAGGCAACTAGAAGAAAATGAGCCATATGTTTCATGAACACCCTATATGAAACACCAAGTAGGGAAGTGTGTGAAACCCAGCTAACTTTATGAATGTGTGACCAGAGGTTATTCAATTAATTTTTTACTGAGTCCCCAAGTGGACTATTATAATAATTGTGGACCAATTTGATTTGGCTATAAACTGTTTTGCTATCTCGTAAATATACCACGGATCAATGACAGGCTTACACTCCAATTGAAACTGCTGTCTTGTTATTTTACTCTAGTCTGTATTAGTGTAGCGTTGGCAAGGTATAAAGGAGCAGATGGCTACCAATTTTTTGACTAAGAGCCCCCAGCCTTGGACAGGGGGGGGGGTATGCTAAAATCTACCGGGGTATTCGATCTTTGGGCATTCAGCTGGATTTATTGTAACTCCCCTCTTGACACTAAAACACTAGAGGAAATCTGTGTTTCGGCTTAACTGCCGTCTTTGGGGTCACATACACTCACCAGACCAACGATGTGTCGTTGTAAGCTCTGACTGTAACGTTCCCCATTCCTTCACCCTCTATTCTAATTGAGATATACGTTCAGAATACACCATCACTGACACCACAGAATTTATATGCGCGGTAAGCAAAGCTCTTATAGACTAACTCGTATACACGTATTGAAATCTATTGAAAATCTATAGTCTGACAGGGTTAAAAAATACCGACCTCATTTGGGTCCCACCTTTTTCGTTCTTATCATTAACTCCTACGGCATTATAAATCGACGGGAACCACACAAGGAATTGCCAATTTTTAAAAATTGTAATTAATTTGTTAGTCCGATATTCACAAAAACATTATTATAAACTCCATTCTGTTGGATATTTTTGTTTTCTCGAAAATTTAGTTTTTAATGTCCTTGTTTCTAACATTAAACCGATGATAATTGTGCTTCTTATGTTTTAAATCCATGCCTTGGAATAATTAAACCAATGACGCAAATATGCTTCTAGCGGCCGATGTCAATGACGTATTACTGCGGAAACCGTGTTTGTACCATTCACAGCTGTAAGCTGGTGGTATCTTAACCAGGGCCTTACTACTTCTTAACCCAGCGGTGCAAATCGATCGTTTTTCTCATACAAGCAGGGCATCACAACACAGAGTGGCTGGCGATGGCGAATTTCGATGATTGTTGGCAAATTATCATAATTTTCTTTCCTACTTTTCATATTTTTTTGTCCAGATGGGAATCAAGGCCAAGGTCAGGGTTGGCATGGTCGCCGAGTCCGAGGTTCCTCTGACTAGACACTCCATATGGTTGTGGTCGTGTACTAGGTCAGAGCATTAGTATAAAGCTATTACGGGGTCCATCACACATTTTTAAACTGCATTTACTCACCTTGACATACAAATCCAT
>JAMKCH010068104.1:0-47647 GCA_023653785.1 Ophioderma brevispina
TCTCTATCCCTAGACAGGGTCCCGTGGGGGACTGCCTAGAGTTCCCCGAACCTATGGACGGGGCCCCCCTCGTCCCCTGTAAGCCCGACGGGAGAGAGACCCTCGACCGTTGTCCCGACCTCGTACCAAAGTTCCGACCTCTGTGAGGAGGGATGGGGGGGATGATAGGGGCGGAATTTTCCTATGTTGAAATTGAGGGATGGCTGGGGGCGTGAAGCCCCTGACCTTCCACTCAAGTAATAGGCATTCCGGCAACCCATTCATCCCACCCCCAACCGGGGGACTGGAGGAGGGAGGGGTGGTAAGGGAGGACGTCCGACTTCCTTCGAAGGATGATAGGAGCGGGGGGCTCCCGACCTCAACTCAAGTTGTAATGTCCAGTTCCAAGTGACCCTTCGACCCCCCCCACCACGGGACCGAGCGATACCAGGGGAGGAAACCAGGATACAGAAAGGGAAAGGTCCCCCTACACCATCGGAATGGGTGTCTTCAGCTTGTGTCAGTACAAACCCTCAGACACTCAAGGGCAGACATGAGGATTGCACAAGCAGCCAGGTTTTGTTGACATGCATAGTTTACTGTTACTTTCATTGACAGGAGGAGTAGCACTACTTGAATACAAAGACTAATTACTGGATAATGTATAAGTGCAATTGTGTGTGCACTCTTGCCACGCCAACACATACACAACCATGAGTGACCTCCCATTCAAATCGTTATCCCAATCTGCATTCCTACGTAGGGACGACTTTTGGTTGGGACCAAGGGCGGTGAAACGCATTCAAAACCGCGTACGTGCTGGGCGCTGACATTTTGAATATTGCACGGAATAATTATCAGTTTGGTGGTGCTTGTATACACACATATGTCAATTCGATACAAACATTACGCCAAAATATCAGTTGTGGAGTTGTTGGTGGTGCTAATTGGGTGGTTAAATTTGCCTACCCATGGCCACAAAAACGAATGAACTGACACATCAGTCTTGATTTAAATTAAACCGCCTCACTGAATACATCTTTTCACCTAAGCGCGCATTGGCATATGAGAAAAAAGGTATCTGAGCACAAATCTCCAGGTAACACATTATTACACCCCTGGCCACCTCTAACACATTACTTAATTGTATCACTACCGATTAGTGTTATGCAAAGTGGCACCCACCGTATGTGGCAGAAGCGGAGGGCAAGCCATTGCTTTCTATTGTTGGTTACTCTAGGTTTTCTTTGTTGTCGACAAAACATGCGAGACGGTGAATTTCTAAAGATACATAAGTTGTGCCCTCTATCTATATAGAAACCTATGTGGTTGGGAGGAACAGATTATCCCTTTAATTGGACCCAATATTAAAGAATGGGCTGGACTACAAGGGTCGATATGTCAATCATGTGAAGTTTTAATGGAAGCTATTTTGGGAGACTGTCATCAACAATTTGGATATAGCGGGGTCCGAGCTCGCCATAAAAAAAAGTGGGAGTTTCAAAAGTTTCAAACATGGATCGTTTTCAAAAGGTTTTTCAATTACTTCGAAAAATATTTGAATAAATTTATTTACCGGTACGATTTAAAATGAAAAGATTATGGAGATATAACACACACGTTATTATGGGTATGTAATCATCAACACAAAACATTTCTCTTTTGGGAACAGTGGTAGTCCTGAACAGGATGTTGGGATGGTTCTAGAAGAACCGGAGTTTGTAGTGTCTACAGCTCCATTCGCAGGAGGTTGACGGTGTTGCAGTAGGCAATTCCAGTAAGGTAGTCTAACGGGTCACGCTCGGGGAACTACGCATGATGGAATGCATACGTCTTGATAATGCATCGTAACCGGGTCCTGCGCGGAACACTGTGGCCTAGAAGTCAGGCGTCCAATTTTTCAGCAGTCTTCTTATGCTCTTCGTGCAAAAGTAGGCGAAACTTGAAAATCGTACCACATAGCCGAGCCACGAGGGACGCGTTATCTTCTGAAGCCCATTTCGTGAGTAAACTCTCAGAATGAACTAATCATCTAAATATCAATTGCAGAAGTATTATTTGGCCGACACGTCAAGCTCCTTTAATGTCTATATTAGTGTCTTGTGTTCCCGCTATGAACGCGCTCGTAATTCCTTTCAAGGACAAATGATGGACATATCGATTCAAGATTGGCGGGCCTGTTAGTTAAAAGATAATAGGTTTTAATTGGTTCGTCCCTACCAAAGTTCGTCCCCTCGTAGCTATGTCCATCCAATTAATGGCAATATTGGTGGGTGAGAAACTAGTCCTTTGACATCGTCCTTTGTTCTCATGTCAATAATAACACAGAAACTTTTAAATCGTGTGCCAAATTTCCAATTCTCTTGATTTTCTTGAAATGCGCATTGGAAAAAATGTTTCTAAGGATTGTATTGGATTATGTGGTATCAGTCTATGTGAGTTCTAGTAAGTCGCGCTCATATTTATTGTATTTAGGAGACTGGGCATGTAAACAAATGGCATCTGATGTCTACACTGTTAATGGGGAGATGTATACAGTGTGTTCAACACACCTTCATCTGTGTTAGTGGGTTATATCCCCCTAACACAGATTCGATCTGTGTAAGTCCCCCACCTTCCGAACTCAAAAGGGAGTACCTGGGCCCGCCCGGACCCAGACAAAGACCAAGGGCGCGGGGGGGGGGGTTGAGAAGAAGACCCTAATAGATCCACTTCTACCGGTTGAGGAGGGGGGTCCAAAACACGTTTAGACCCGTCACTATTCCCTCGTCGTGGGGGACTCTCGGGAAAAACTCAAATAAGTGGCATGGTCCCAATTTGGGGTGACCCTCCCCAATCTGACTCAACCTGCCCCAAAATCGCTCTACTGGACCCAAAAGACGCCCCACACCCCTAAGATAGGACCCCGGGGTGGGGGAGCGACGCCCCCGGGGGTACAAGGCAAAAACACCAAAAATGACTTAAAGCACCACTGGCGCACCATACCTGAAAGTAAAAACTGAATAAAGCCTGAAAAGACCCGATTGGGGATATGGCCTTACCATACTAAAAAGATATCAGTTTATTTGTTTGCGACAAACGGCATACATAAGAACCACCTTTGTTAGGCACGGACGGCACCATATAAATACTCAACATGGCAGTACAGACTAGATATTGTTTACAACTTTTCCTGGCACTAGCCTGTCAAATAAAACAGGGTGAGAGAAGGCTCGTAAACTCACCTGTTCTTCAGGAAAAACGTCCTCGTCATAAAGACGGAGGATAGAAGGGGATTTACAAGAGGGGACCGCCCACAAATCTCGGGCTAGGTAGGCGGCCTCTTACGTGATACAATTTGTATACGGCGAATTAAAACACATTGAAAAGTTACATCTAACTCGGCGAATAACACTAAACTCTTAGGCTACTTTGTCTAAGGATACTTAAGTGCTTGAATCGACGTTTCTTTCTGATGGGTGCAGCTCTTTGCCGGCAGATTGGAAAGATTTTTTTCCCGTAGCGTCAGCGATAAGCATGCCCAATTTGAGAAAACAATGTGATAAGGACGACTCACCGCCACATGCGCGGTGAGTGGCCCGAAAAAGTAGTGCGCGCTATCGGCGGACTATTTTTGCGGTAGCGAAATTTTTAAGGTGGTATAGAGGTTTCTGCTCGGGCCCAAATGAGACATTTGTGCAAAAGTAAGGTCGCGGAGGGTAGCTATCGAGAGCGCAGTGCATATTCCAATGAGAGTGTTTTCAATTTGATGCCATGGAAAAATGGTAAGTGTTACACAGGAAAATGATGAATCAACAATCTTGATGATGGCCCACCAATTAAAATTAAAATTTTGATATGATGTGTACTTTTTAGGAAAACGCCCTCGCAGTTAAATTTTAAGCTAAAACTGCAATATCGAGAAAACAAAGATTTGTGTTGAGATGGAAGCTGCATAGAATGATTCCTTGCAGGCCAAAACATGGTTATTGCCACAAAAATGAAGGTGATTAAACAAAAGGTTATCAATTCAAGTTATGGTCAAAAATATGATTTTGGGCCAATTTAGTGACCATTTGGGATTTTTCATTGGGGCACCCTAGTTTTTGCACTTTTTTTCATTTTTTCTTCGATAATGGGATAAGCATCATTAAAGTCGTCATTCTAGCTTGTGTTCTAAGTGATCTGAAACTATGATCCAAATATGACCCACTATAGCCCACCTCTAATTCTATAACACTCATTTCCCCTTAAATATTACCCCTTGAATTTTTTTATAAATATAGGAGACTAAAAAAATGAGGTCTGTCTGTCCGGCTATGCGTTTCGTTATGCTTTGACATATGGGGCTGATATTTGGCATGAAGGTAGGGGACAGTTTGACCTTTGTTAGCAGGGTTTCAGAGTGACCCAAAAGGTCAAAGGTCATCTAGAGGTCAATTTGCATAGAAATGCCCTGTGACCACCAAATTTAGTCAAAAGGAATGCTGACCTGAGGTCAAAGGTCACATATATAAGTCAAAGGTCACACATGGGGAGGGGGTGCGATGCACTAGTTTCATTTAAAAAAAACTAATTAAATAACTCTCCCACACCATACAAAACCCACAGACTCAGGGTTCTGTTTTTGCCAGCAAAATGGCAAAAACTGCAGTTTTAACCATTTTTTCCCACTTGGACAAAACACATTTTGCCAGCTTTTGCTTGCAAGAAAGAGTGGGAAAACTAAATGCTGGTATTTTGTGGTATAAAGCCTTGTTTGCTAGGGCTAATAGAAAGGCATGTATACGTGAACATTGATCTGATAATCTGAAACAATGAAAAGGCTGTTGCTGTGTGTTATATGTTAAAGACGTAAAATTCTTATAGAATATAAATCTACTATAACTTCAAATAACTGTGTATAAAAGCTTTGTCAGACCAATCATTGAGTATGGCGACGTGGAGTGGCACTCTGGTTTAACAGCCAAACAGTCCAATGATCTTGAAAAAATTCAAATTAGAGCTTGTAAAACCATTTTGGGTTTCAATTATAATTCATATTGCGATGTACTCGACTTCTGTGGGCTGAGTTCTTTACATGACAGAAGCGTTGATCACTGTAGAAAGTTTGCTTCCGGTTTAGTTGATAATGAGAGAACCAAGCATTTAATGCCCCTTCTAGGAAGTCCATTCATGGCAGAAATCTTAGAAATGGGGACAATTTTTTCACAACTGCGCAAAAAAAAACCAAGCGCTTTCAACAGAGCCCATCCCATATTTTGTGAACCTTTTAAATTCAACATAATTTTTTTATTCAAATTTTGGTTACTGCCTTAACAGGAGGATGTGTGAGTTGGGGTATGGGTGCATGCATGCATGCATTTGTTTATTGGTGTGCACTTTTTATGATCCCGAGCTTGAAATGCACCTATGCATGTATGCGTGTCAACACGCATCATGTATTCATGTGTTGCAGCACTCATGCCTCATCACATAACATTCATTATCATGCATGCATGATATAAACATTTATTCTTTTTAGTGTCATGGGCTCATTTTAATTTTTTAAAATATTATTTTATTTAAACCAGTGCAATATTTTTGTCTAATTTTTATGTCAGTTGTAAATTTTCTTAGTATGTGCAATTTTGATGTTATTTTAATTTTGTAATATTTCCTGTAATTTGGCCATGTGCCACGATTGTGAGATAATATAATAAATATCAAATAAATATTTTAGTTTTAGCAATCAAACCCAACCTGGTATAAAAGTGCGAAAAATGTTCTACAAAAATGATAAACTTGTATGTTACAATCATTTTGATACGGTTTGTAGCAGACGACAAAAGAAGTATGGAATCAGCTGTTTTTTCTTTCATAACTCACCTGTTTCCCCTTTTCTTCCTTCTTCTCTTTCTCCTTTTCTTTAGTTTTCTCTTTTTCTTTCTTTTTGTCAGACTTCTTTTCTTTCTTTTCCTCCTCTTTCTCCTTCTTACTCTTCTTGACGACCTTCAGAGCACGATAGAACATACCCTTAAACAATAGCCTTCAGGCCAACAGTAAAAGGGATAGAAAAGAAAATACACATTTCACAATTATAATATGTGGACAAAATTATAATCACTACTTGGCTGACAACAGCAATGCAAATACAAACAATTCATCAGAAATACATGATTTGAGACTTGTATTTAGATAATTATACATGTAGAGCAGGGTTTCCCAACCTGGGGGTCGCAACCTCAAAAGGGGTCGCAAATCCTTAAGATGTGGGTCGCGAAGTTAATTGAAATTAAAATGAAAGTACTTGTCTAAAAGGCAGGAACAGAATTGATCAGATAATTTAATGTAAAGCAATCACAACTAATTTTGCAGTGTTTGATATTCAATTAATTAATATTTGATTAAAATTTCCAAGTCATCATAAATTGTCACTTACAGGACTGTTCAAAATTCAACTCGATTATAATGAAATTTGTGGTATTTTTCGTGTGCATTTGTTTTTTTAGGAATAGAGGGCACCGTGCCCTTGGAATGCTACCACCGAAGTTGCTTTGTTACTAGAGTGGATTGCAGTGGCGTAACCAGACCTTTGCAAATGGGGGGGGGGGGGGCAGAAGGGGTGCCAAGGCATTTTCTGAGGGGGCTAATTTGGGTCCTTCTCAATAGACACTGTACAAACACTCAGTTCATTTGGGGGGCTGGTGGGGGGGGGGGCTCGGCTTCTGAGCAGGGGGCCCCGTGTCCCCCCTGCCCTCGGCTGGTTACACCATTTTACATCAGATTCTGTTTCTTAATTTTAAGGATTGCCCTTGCTTCCCTGTTGTCAGTAGATTCAGAGTTTCAGGTAGATATAGGAGACCTTGTTTCCCTCTCCCCTGGCTTGAAAACTTGCCACTAACATGCCTCTCTACAACACCTTCATTGTTTTTTCTTGTCAAATTTCTTTTTGAGAATATATTATTTTGAGTAATGGGGGTTGCTGCACACCAGGTGTCAAGAATGGGGTCTCAAGGGAAAAAGGTTGGGAAACCCTGACAGACCCTGTATCAAAGTTGCAAGTGGTTAAAGACAGGGTGTACCCAGTACACGGCCAATTTTTTCATGGTAGTTACCACACAGCTACCACCGAGTAGACATGGATACCCTACCCCACTAGACGTACACTCGCCGGCTAGGATTCCGTGTATTTTTGCCGCATAGACGGATAGTGTACACACAGCGGCTGTCTTCACTGTCGTGGAGTAGCTACGTGGTTACAACCGGCTCTCAGCGCGCATGGTATTTCTCATGGCCAATTTTGTTTTTTTGTATTTTTGGCATTATTTGCATTTTTTATTAAAACGCGTGAATATAGGGTTTTGATGATTGCCCCCCGATTTGAATTTCGTAATGATTTTCCTAAAAAACGTTCAAAAAACGCTAAACGGAGCCCAAGTGTATAGCGCCCTCATGCAATGTTTTTCATTCCACTCTAAACTGGCGTCGTGGGGAAACCGCGGGGTAGCTATGTGGTAGCTGCGTGTCTATACTCCAGTACTGTCTACACAACATCCACCTTCTCTCCACCTAGTGGGCAACTACAGGGTAGCCATTGGAGTAGGTAAGGCAGAGTAGCCACATCACACTGTATACCTAAGAATTGTGTACTTAGTAAGCCCTATCTTGCAGCTACTGCCTCGCAATTAGCCCAGTGTGTACTGTGCAGTAGCTTGCGCGTGGTTTAGATATGGTGTAGCTGCCCGTATAGGATACAACGTTGAGTAAGAATCCGGCGTGTAGTCTTTAGATAAAAACATTGCACTAGTCCAACACTACATTTTTCCTTGTATGGAAGGTGTCACACTAGCACAGTGTTCTTCATTTTTAGAAATAGTGCTATGTCCGATATAGTAAAATAAGATCATTCAAAACTTCAAAAACACCAGTAACTACAACTTGCTTAAAATTTGCTGGCTTTGCTTATGGCACTAGCATGATTCCCTATTTTGGGGATTATCGGTTTAAAGGCGGTGCAGCACATGAATGCCCTGCGCACACTTATAGAAAACAATTTTTTACTTGTGAGGCTGATCCATTTATCATGGAAGGACATTTTTCACAATTTGATACAAATAATGCCTATCAAAATAACCCCTTCACCTTAATAGCTGGGTTTTGATCTTATTAAGGCAGAATGGTATCTTGTCAATTTCTGCCAAGTACAGTCAAGGTGCAAGAAAGTGGTACTAAAAATAGAACTGTGCCTAAGTCACGCCATGGACGACATTTTTGCTGATGTATGGACGGCACTGAATGGTAACCATAATTAGAAAGGTTAATATCCTTCGATATAGCAAGGTGACTTATAGCTCCATTGTGCTGCACCAAAGTTTTTTTGAAAACCAACTTACTTGAAACAGGCCAAAATATATGCTTTTTGTCATGGACGGGCACATTCTTTGCCTTTCGTGGTCATTCCATGACAACAAAGTTATCTGGAAAAAACATTAATACTTCTCTAAGATGGCTCTATATATGGATATAAATCTTCAACTTAGGGAGGCTGCTGCATGTCAAACAATGCAAAACGAAAATTTTAAATTCGTTCATTTGTTAGTTATGGCTTCCAACCATTGGGAGGGTGGTCCATTGAAAGAAATGGAAAAAAAAAGCAAGTGTTCATAATGATTACACTTTCAATACTCATTTCCACAAACTTGTAACAGTTGAATATCCATTTTATTAATACATAATACACCTCATAAAGAGAGGAGCTACTTCCCTGGGTTTCACTTATTTTGTTCCTTCTGGTAAGATGCTAGAAAAACTAAGAGAATTTTCTGGTCAGGGGGGCAGTACGCCATCAAATGTCAACAACCCTGAATCAGTACCTTATTAGGGCCCGTACCTATTTACCTGGTTGCATCTTAGCTGGGAATCCCTCAGCTTCAGCCAGCCTTCCCCATCCACAGCTTTTAGCAGCATTGGTATATTTGCAATGACATTACTTATTACCCTACAATAATATGCCCTAATGTACTATCAATGGACACTAAAATGTTATTATTTAGTATTTTGCCACTCTAAATTCTTTTACTATGAACACAGAGCTGTCATATTCGCATGACAAAATGGAGGAAAGCTGGAAAAAGATGCATCAAATTGTGAGCCAGCTGTCCCCAGCCTTGCCCAGCCAAGATGGGACCATGTAAATAGGTATGCGGCCCTTACAAAGATTTTAAATTAAAGGTAGCGTTGTATAAATGATATTCCTTCATATATCACCACTACCTAATTATAGGTGGATCAACTTTAAAGAAAGATAAAACCACAATCAGTTGCAATATTTGGATGTCCGTCCATGACGTTCTGTCCATGACAACCTTCAATAAAAATGGTCCAATCCATAGTGTCAGGTGCAGTTGTTTTTTGCACATGTTTCTGAAAAAAAGAGGATGTGGCCCTATATGCAACAAAGAAATTAAATCAGCACAGCAATGTTTTGATCTTTGTAATGTTCTGTGTTAATGTTGCCAATGGTTTATCTTCTCTCCAAAAGTAAGACAGGTTTAGATGCCATATGCATAAGGTGTACTTTTGCTTGGAATTCTTTTATATATGTTTATCGAAATAATTTTTTTTTTTCGATAGAGTATATGCATACGATTTGGATCTAAAGCCTTGCTATATTAATACATACTTCAAGTTTCATGATTTTGATCTATGACCCCATACTGTAGTAAAACAGAAAGGTCCTCATGACGGTTTACAAGAGACACATGATGGCATCAGGGTTCCCACTTAAGTCCACTGGACCCCATAATTTCCAAAATGTTCAGAATTATCTGTCCAGTGGAATAGGTTGGGTTCGAGAACAGCTACAAAATGTTTGTAGTACTACTTAATCAGGGCTTATCAGTGTTCCTTATTTTAATGTTAACACGCTGGTTTCTGTCAGACAATACTAATAGCATAAATAGCCATTGGCAATATTGATGAATTTGGTTTCCCACAATAAGCACTATTCTGAATGCTGCATTTAGCAAAACAGATGAGTCATACAAATTTGCTTTGGTTGGACAAAAAAAAATTTTTTTGCTATCCGAGGTTAGAGTAAGCTCCAAGTGGACCTCATTTTGTTGCTCATTTGAAATTGATTAAGTCCAGTGAAAAAGTCTGTCTGTCATATGACACCAAAATCTAGAAAGCGGAACCTGGAATTGGTCTAGCTAGGTAACTGTATCACTGAAAATGGTTTAAAGTTGAGGCTAGTTATGTTTGCTCCCTAACCACGGGTAAGGAGAGAGAAGATGCCATGAATCAACCCATGCATGGACCTTCCACCCAAATTCTTTGAACATCCCATATGGATCGTGGGTCAGTTCTCCTGAGGAACGCTTGGTGATTAGAGCAATTGATTGTGACACAAGGGGGGATTGCACACATTCCACATTCATTCACTTATGATGATAAAGAAATTCACAAAACCATATTGTGTGAAAGGAAATTGAGCCTCTGTTATCAATCAATGAAAGCCAAACCTTCCACTATCTTAAAGTTCCCCAACCTCATCAACCAATGTTGGGGAATTGGCAAGACGTGATGTGATACCACATTCAACAATGGTTGGAGACGAGGAAAGTTTTTTCCCAAATTCGCCCAAAGTGTCCAACGAGTGCATCAATGATGAAGTAACCATCAATTGGGAGGTTAGGAAGCCATAGTTGTATAGTTTGGGAGTCATCCTTGAGTGTTGTGGTCCTTCGACTGAATGACCCCTAATGAATTGTTGTGACCTGAAAAATTTTCGGCATCAACAATCGACCTCACCCTCCAAGTTTCAGTGTCCATACACAAAAGCTACCCAATGGACTCCTTTAACCTTGAATAATTTCTGATGACCTCGTTGTGACCTTCACATTGCGGCATCAACAATCAACCCGCCCACCAACAGGGCTGTAAAAAATGCCAAAATTTCCCGCGGAATATGATAAAAATTTCCTCTAAGATAGTAAAATTTCCCTCCAAAATTCAAAATTCCCTTTAATTTTCAACTGAGTTCTTTATGTTCAGGTAAAAAATTTCCTCCAAATAGCAAAAATGTCCCCCCCCGGGCAATGACTTCCCAATTCCCCACTTTTTTCCAGGCATGCCCACCACGTTTGGCTGTTTCATGTCCTACACAATGTTACCCATTTGGACCTTGAATGACCCTGAGGACCTTGTGACCTTTACAATTTTGGCATCAACAATCGGGACCCCACCTTCCAAGTTCAAGTCCAACACCAATGTTTACACCATTGCCCTTGAATGACCCCTGAGGACCTGTTAGGACCTTACAAATTTGGCATCAACAATCGACCCTGCCTACCAAGTTTTGTCTGGATGCACCAAAGTCTTACCCCTTTTGATCTCCTTTGACTTCGAATGGACCCCAGCCTGATGACCTTCTGTGCCCTTTAATTTTTTGGCGTCAAAATTCGACCCCACCCTTCAAGTTTCAGTCCTACACGTTTTATCCATTTGACCTATTGGACCCGATGAACTGATCACTAACCAATACAACCTTGGTCTTTGGCCGGTCAAGGAGCACCAACGCACCAAGTTTCAGGAACGTGCGACCATCGATTCGAGCAAACAACGTTTAACCTCATTTGACCTTGAATGACCCCTAATGACCTGTCTGACCTTAAAAATTTTCGGCAACAAAAACTGGACCCCATCTCCAAGTTACAAGTCCATACACCAATGATTCCCCCATTTGACCTTTATGACCTTGAATGACCTCTGATGACTTTGATCCACTACCAAAACAACCTTGGACGGTCAAGGGGCACCCACCCACTAAGATTCAGGAACGTGCAACCCTTTGTCTCCGAAGAAACAAACCGTTTAACCTATTTGACTTGAATGACCCTACTGATTCCTTTTCTTGACTTCAAAATTTTGGGCATCAAACACCGACCCCCAACCCTCCCAAGTTTCTTCCAAGTTTGCTCCACTAACCAATACAATCTCAGTATTAGGATGGGCAAGGGGCACCCATCCACCAAGTTTCAACCTCAGTCTCAGAGAAAATAGACTCGGTCCATTTGACCTTGTTGGACCTCAAATGACCTCCAAAGACCTGTGATCCAGACCAATACAAATCGGGCTGCGTTAGTAGGGGCACCAGTTCGCCACCAACCAAGTTTCAGGACCATGTGACCCTCGGTCTCCGAGAAAATAGACGCAGTCAGACACACCGACAGTAGACCGACCACGGTATGAATAGATAATTTTGTCATGACCTTTAAAATTTTGGCATCAACAATGACCCCACCCTCCAAATTTCATGTCCATACACCCATGTTTGATCTTTGACCTCCTTTGACTGACTGGACCTGATGACCTTGATCCACAAACCCATACAAAATCGGTGGGTGGGTGTACCTTGTCCGTCCGAAGACCAAGTTTCAGGATCGTGTGACTCTCGGTCTCTGAGACACCAACGTTTATCCTCATTTGACTTGATGACCCTAATGACCTGTTGTGACTTTAAAGTTTTCGAAAGGCAAACAATAAACCCCATCCAAGTTTCGTATTTTTTTTTTTTTTATTGTAATACACCAATGTTACCCCATTGACATCCTTTGACCATTGAATGATCCCTGATGTTTTTTGAGCACAGACCCATTACAAATTTGGTCTTCGGGCGGGCAAGGGGCACCCACCTACAAAGTTTCGGGAACGTGCAACCCTAGGTCTCCGAGAAACCAAGTGTTTATCCAGGACATTCGTTGACCTTGAATGATCCCCAATGACTTTGATCCACTAACCAATCGAAGCTTGATCTGGCCCGACTAAGCTACATCTAAACCTTAGTTTCGTGACCGTATGATCCTTGGCCCCATCAGACGATAACAAGTGGGCCTATTAGGTATCTCCATTCTCTTCTAGGGTAGACAATGTTTTCAAAGGTGTTTAATAATTTTTGTTTATGGAAAAGGAGGATTATCGATAAGAAATATAATTATGGATGAATTATCTACCGACTGCCATTCTGTTATGACATCAACAATCCATAAAAACATAACAGGTGCAAAGTTATCGTGTCTCCAGTCGGGACCCCAGTAGGGATCCCTAATCATGTTACTCGGGTCGTCGGTACAATGGGCAACCGGGGGAAAAACCCAGATGTTTGGAGAGATACTCATCGATAAAACATGTGTAAACTACACGTGATTCCTTTACTTGTACCGACCTTGTTGTGGCTACGATTCCCGTACAAACTGTATGTGTTTGTAACACACACGTGTGTGGGAAATTTGGGGATCACCATGAGGCAAAAGACATTCACATTCTTGTGTGGTTTTTTCTAGTCGGACATTCAGATCGTCGTAATGGGAGTTGGGTTAGGGATAATTTCTAACTCAAGCAAAAAGTTGAACTTGACGATAAGGATCTTAATGAAAATGGGCCTTTGCATCTGAAATTAAACATGATAAAACGGTATGGGAGAAGCAGGTGGGAATGAAGGATGGTGACCCGTGCGCAATGATCTCTACACACCCAACAGTGCACGATTCACACAGGGAATAAACAATGAGACGTAGATAAGACTGATTGGAATAAACAATGCTAAAAGATACCGATTTCTTTATGCCATTAGAAAGAGAATAAATTTTACAGAATTTACTATATTACGATTTATCAGGCCGAACTGGGTAGAAAATATTTATTCCGTTTTGACCATTTAGCGCCACCACGTTATATTCCACGGACTTTGCCGACTTGCAATTCATGTCTACATACCGCCCCTCCATTTCGGAGAGGTTACTGCTCTGAACGCTCACTTTGTGTCCCGATTTTTGTAAATCTTTTGGCTATTTTCAGGCTAATATTTAAAATTGGTCAAGGTTCTATTTAAACACCTGCAAACATGGTAAAATAACATCCACACTGTAGCCACTGCTGCGATCAAGTATATTTGAAGAAATCAAGAACGGATCCTTTAAGCTACTTCTCGCAATTGCTATGGTGCGGACATCATCCGACAGCGTGTTTGTCCATTACGGGAATTTATCAAACATATAGGCCTAATGGTTCGGTGTTTTTTTTTTTTTTAAAAACACAAAAAAACACCATAAAATTAAAAAAAAACACCAAAACAAAAAAAAAAAAAAAAAAACAAAAAAAAAACAAAAAAAAAAAAAAAAAAAAAGAAAAAAAAAAAAAAAAAAAAAAAAAAAAAAAAAAAAAAAAAAAAAAAAAAAAAAAAAAAAAAAAAAAAAAAAAAAAACAAAAAAAAAAACCGGACAGGAGAGATGATCAAAATTAGGAGCTGATATACATCGGAAAATAAGTTTTAGATTTTCTGGGGATAAATAAATTCATTGATGGTTACATGTGCCACGTGGCTCTCAAAAGATTTTGGCACACCGTTGGCAGTAAAAGCAAAGTTGCCAACCTTCTAAAAATGCAATTTGTCCCTGTTTTATACAGTTCTCATTGTTATTTTAGAATGTTTTTTGATGTAAAACATTAAGAACAATGGATCTTTGAGGAAATGATGCGAGTAAAATATTCTATACCGATGGCGAGGTACAGCGAAATCTGTCAATTCATGGCATCCGAACTGGTACACGTAAAATATCTTTGCCAATACATTCGACATTCATTATGAAGTGTTATTATTATCATACGTAGTACTACCGTGATGAACATGCGGCCGTGACTTCCTAAAACCATTGCAAAATAAAGTTCTTACCTTCACTCTATAATCATGAAATCCAACTTCCAATAATGTTTGTACATAGATTCCAAATTAAAATTTGAAGGATGTGACACGCTAATTAATGTATGTTTTGAACGTACGACACTGACATTCATCGTGCCAACTGTATTGAACCTGCCATATGTCCATAGCGACCTGACAAGAACAAGACACGGTCAGGTGCGCGTGAAATTGTCACCTGGACCCTCGCATTCCTGTAATGTATGGTTATACCCTTTCTTGTAGGAGGGGAAACACTTATACTGATGAAATTTTCAACATTTGGTTTATCTAACCCACAATAAAAACCTATTACCGCTTGCTGGGCAAAAATACTCATTTTACACTGTGAATACAAATAGAAACTGCCCCTTTTCTGGCGCGTCACCGCACGTGTATAGGCTAGGTATTATTGATAGTCAAACTAAACAAAACGCCGCCTTTCCAGAACAGGTGGACCGGGAATGTGGAGATGGAACACGTGTTTATCAGAGGTGGGGAATCCCCATTGCCACATCTAATTTGGGCTACATTTTATGAAAGGTGGGTCCTTTGTACTAACAAAATAGTTCTCTGTTATGTTTTATTTTTAATTAGGTTGGTTATTCTCCAATTATCCTTTTATCATATTTTAAGTCTAGTTATAATAAAAGTTCGCCGCCAATTACAGCTCGTACATTAGATTCTCATTTAGCGGGACATTTTCCTGCCACTCAATGAGCTCGTTATTAGTGCTAGACTGAAGGACCCCGATTTCAGCTGCGACTCGGGTTTAATCTCCCTTGGGCGTGGCGACAACTACCCGTAACATGGAGTGTGCTCACTTGGGAGGCCTCCGATAAAAGGCGACAAACGATAAATATGTAATATTTACTCTGGATAACTATTATGTAACCTTTTCATTAAATAAATAACATTTATTTTTAAAGTAAAAAGCATGTGAAGAAGGCATATAGAAATGTTCATGCTTATGTGCTTTTGTTGTTTTATTGACCTGATCCTAATAAATTGAAATGAATGAAATGTAGAAGTTATGTGTAGCTGGTGTGTAGTTTAAGCTTTCTAATGGGGATTTTGCGTTCAAAAGTAACTTACGCAACATATGTTCATGAAAACAGCGTGCAAATACTACAGCGGGAGGGACCAAGTACGATACAAAGTCAATAACAAATGCAGTGTGTTTGTGCAGACTTTTTATACATCATTCAGTGTGTTCCAAACCATTCCTTCGTTCACTATACATGTACTGTTCTGATTTAATGAGAATACCGTCGCGGTGGAAAATTTAAAAAAGGGAAACAAAGAGTCAATCGGAAGAGAAAAATCAATCGATGGAAAGTCGATCTGCTTTGCACTTTATCATCTGCAAAGATGATGTTACACAAAACTGAAATGCCTCTATTTCGTTCATGAAACAGGTGTATCGGGCCACATCTTTTCTTTTTCGCCTCACCCAATTGATGAACGCTGTTCCCACTTTTCTCTCGTGACATTGGTTAACATCGATATGTGGTCGATCGGGACTAAGGGTAATTCCCTCAATTCAGGCTTGATTATAAGTCCTATCGTTTCCCAGATGCAGCCATAGATTTCTACTCCATGACTACCTGTACCTATAGCAACCGGAATATTTTAATACATGCCTAAATTACTGACGGTCATTGTCCTTATATGCAATTAGCGCTTTAGAGACTAGTACAGTCTGAATGCATATATAGGAGTGCGGTCATTCCGTGGTCTTCGCATCAAGCTACCTACATTACAAGGGCCAAACAAAAGGTCGGATTCCCTGACCCAGTATGAAGTGCGGTTCCAATTATGTATGAATCTCATTGAAACAACCCTCATCATCGCCAAGGATTCCGCACACGTTGTCTCGGTTAAGGGTTAGCCAAGCACTTGAACGGCCAGATTTCATCATGTACAGCGCTACATAATACGACAACCATAGGCCATAATATTTGTTCTACACAACAGCTACCTATGTTCCCCTAAATTGAAAACCGATTCCAAACAGGAGATAATTAGGACATAGTTTATCAAGCTAAAACCAAACGTATATCCCTATGAGGGCAAATGGTTCCCTCCACCGAGGTAAGTCGAGGGTGATGGTCGCATGGCAACAGGCCGAGGCCGGACACACCAGTACAAAAGGTGGAGAGCGGCAGCAAACTGATCAACAGCGCGGGCGCCAAAAGAAGGAAATGAGCGAACAGGCAGTAAAAGGAGACAAAAGGGGGGCAAGAGCCGAAGAAAGAAAAAAAAAAACAAGACAAAAAAAAAAACCCACCAAAAAAAAAAAACAACCCCAAACTCAAAAACAAACCCCCCACCCCCACCCCCCAAAATTAAAACCCCCCACCCACCCCCCCCCCCCCCCCCCCCCCCCCCCCCCCCCATAACAAAAAAAAAAAAACGCACAGCTGCCCATACGCAATCCGGGACGCCTTCGAACATGACTCCCATTTATTATGAACAACACTTCCATCCATTTCCCCAAAAACATTTAAAATGGTTAGCTCTTAACAATGCAGGTATTTTAATTATTCACTTAGAAACAAATAGGTGCTACATAACAAACTTAAAAACATGTGAATAAACACAAATAGCAACAAGTAGGCATCATAGGGAGTTACATCATAGTAAACTTGAGTTGTGTCGTCGATTTTCGTCGATATCTTAACTGCTGGTTTACATACCAAGCCGACTTCATTTACATCTTTGTGGCTTCATCCAGGGGGTGTTTACACTACTCTGCTCAAGGGCCGGTAGTTAGAAGTCAACTGTAAATGAACCACTCCAAGGGCGGCATGCAAGTTAGTATGCAATGTGCTTACTCTTGCCAATGTTTGACCTCTGTCCTTGCCCCTTCTTGGTAGCCACTTGAAAGCAGTTGCCCGGGTAGTTATCTATCGCACTATTACATTACATTTTGGACGCAGATACTTCCCCGCTGCACGCTTAACACGTGCACACAAAACCAATCGGTTTCAGTAAAAAGACGACAAGCGAGGCATCCAAAGATGCCCGAAAAGCAGGAAACCTCCCCAAACTGACTCCGTCACTAAATAAAAAAAAAATCTTTCCTACCCACACGGCCCACCACCTCTAGAACATTTTGCCGGAATTTCCGGCGGAAACCGACATAAAACGGCCGACTCGTTTCGCTAACAAGAACCGAAATATTAAAACGCCGCTCTCGATCGCAAAAACCCTCAATTGATGGGTTACAATCATTTCCAAGATTGTATGTCCTATTTGAAGCAACCTATGGTGGTGACTTAACTAAACATTTTCCCTTAATTAGGCAACATCACGTAAAGTTATTTATAAAAGGGCTTAATCAAACAGCTCCATATTGACTTTTATGTTTATAAATTAATCACCCCCTTGAATTCAGGCTTCACAACTGGCGATCAATGATAGCAAGGTACATACAGAATTTTGGTTGAATCCAGGGGATAAACATTTAAACAAACATTTGGATTTACTTTTTAGTTAGCAAATCGCAAAAGCAAACCTCTCATCAAATTTACGAACAACAGAGTGTCGGTTCAGTAATATGCTTTTTGTACCCTTCTCTCCAGAAGACCAACTTGGAACAAACAGAAAGTCCAAAGCCTTAGAACCTGAAAGATATTAAACATCAAAACTAATTAGACAGACTGAAATACAAAATATGACGGGTGTATCAAATACCCTCTAGCAATCAATTTTCTCATCTTAGTCTTAAAGCATCCACATTGCTGTGTTTTATAAAGGTCAGTTAGTCGTGGTGTAATCCACTACGTACATCGAGTGCCCTGGCTTTTGTTGGGTCCTTGTCACATGAATGGTAACTGGATAAGGTAAATTTCGGTTTTTGCTTTGTGGGTCCTACTCTATTTGTCCATGCAACAGACCCCATCTGTAAGTTTTCACACTTGTTTATCTCAACCCGTTTTGATTCGAAGCCGCCAGAGTACTGTTAACATAATATTGGTCAACAAAAATGGACCACATTTTTTAGCCCCAACATCCAAACAAACATTCTTTAGCCCTAAGATTTCACAGGGTATCTTTAAGAACAACACAATTTCAATCATTTCTGTAAAATCTGGTCCTGGAGACCAAGGCTAATTAGGGATCATGCCAGGGTTCCCCTTAGGGTTTTTAACTTGAAGTCCGCCGGACCCCATAATTTCCAAATGTTTCAGAATTACATCTGGGTCCAGTGAATATTTTTGGTGGTCCCAGACCAGCCTACCAATGTTTCATATTACTACTAATCAGGGCTTATCATTTTCCAACTTGTGCGCATAGGCCATGTGCATTCACTGTAAAACAGAAAGTGTCCTAAAATGGAAAAAAACAACCTAAATGATCTCCCACTATAAGAAGATAAATCTTTTGGATTCTTTTCTTAAAGAGAATCCCCAACAATCTTAAGCCACTTCAGGACCACCCACTTCCTTCTAAGACAAACCCTTCACACCTCAGAACAAGACACCTAAGTTGAATGTGGGTGTGTAAGACTGAAGGGTTTGTTAATATGAAGTGGGTGTCCTAAGAAGTGCTTAAGATTGTTCTAACTTGAGCCGTTTATTACTGAGACACAAGAACCCAAGAGTAATTCCCTCATTGTTAGTGGGAGATTTATTAAGGCTGATTTTTCCATCTTAAGACCCTTTTTCTGTTTACAGTGATTATCCCGTGTATTTCCTCTTACGTTACACGGGTCCTATTAGACGAAATGTAACTGTACCCGTTAGCCGTCAAACGTATCTCATTCTCCACTGGACCGGTGCTTCTCACGGAAAGAAAATGCTATGATGTAATAGACAGTGGCTAAAAGCGTCCATGGGGAAAAATTTGTGTGTGTTGCTTAAAAGGTTGGACTGTAGTCTGTTCTTTGCCCTGCGTGTCAGTACAACAATTACATGCATGTTAGGAGAGAAACTCTCTGTGAATTCTAAATTTTAGTTAATTTCGCAGTGGCAGTTTTCCTTTTCAAATCAAATATTAAGTTTTTCTGTTTTGCTTTTTTTAGACCATATACGTGTACCGTCCTACCGCATTTCCCTTACGTTCACGAGCCTAGCTGGTGTTAATGGTATAACCGTGTTTCGCGTTACGGCCTATTGCGTAAGAGTTCTGTGCCTTTGGTAAACTTTTTGAGGTATCAACTTTCCTTTTCAAATTCTACAGGACAACAAATCATTTCTATTTATGTCCTAACACTAACAGTAACAAATCCCTAACCTAAGTTCCAAAAATAAAAAAAAATTTTTACATGTAGACTTTGAAGGGGGTACAATGAAACTCTGCCAACTTGGGCCCCCAATTATCATTACTAATGACCCCCCATCTTCACAATAGAACAATTTTAGTATTTCCAATATAACCAATCGAAAAAACACCACCCCCGACTTTTCAACAGATAAATTCGGACACTAAAAAAATGCGTGACACTAAAAAAATGCAGACGTCCAATGTCGACAGATCACAGAGGACGCCAACTTGTGTAAAACCATAGGTCGGAAAGTCCATGTTTGGCGGCTTGATTGTCTTTTCAAGGTCCTTCTTGAAAATTCAACATCTTTGTGCAAGTCACGGTTGGGTGACTTAAGGCAATACCAATTTCATTGTGTGTTCCTCAGTTGTGCTGTGGTCAATCGGGTCCGTACAACAGCCCTGTCTCAAAAAGAATGTACAATCAAACCGTTTTTTTCACTATTATATCTCAACATAAGTAAGTTGTTTTGTACTATGATTAATTCAAGAAAAAAGCCAGGCTTTCCAGGATTTTTTGTTTCATCTCAATTGCTTATTTCAATTTTTCATCGGAGATAACTCCAGTTACTGCTGAACACAAAACTCGTGTTTGTGCCACTTTCTGTTTGAGTAAAAACGGTGACGAATTAGTTAAACTAAGTTATTCCACTTTCTACAGATAAAATTCTTTAAAAAAGGAATAACTTCATAAAGAAACTCTAAAAGATACAAAACATTTACGTAATCGTGGAAGTTATGATCAGTAAGTTCTGGCTTTTTAAGATAAAGTGAAATAAACATTCGATATTGGATGTTTGTCAGAAGGAGGAACCAGAGCGGTACAGCCACCTGGGGAGGAGAGTTCTATGGTCTTGAAGTATCATGAACGCAAATTCCTACCACCACTTGATACTTTGCTTCCAAATTCAAATTTTTATTGACTTCAACAATTAGTAAATGCACAAAGATAATGCAATATTTTAAACCATTTCTTGGATTTGGTGTGTTTAATTTGGTTGCAATTAATTACATTCTGACATGATTTTAACAGATGATACCAATCTGTAATAAACCAAAGCTCCATTTCACTGACGTGCAATAAATATTTGTATGTTGTTATTTATGTAAAGAAGATTTTTATAATTGAAGATTATGTTGGACTATTAAAACTTTTGTCGATTTTTAAAACTAGAATTCCCTGTTTGACTCAATTTATCTTGTGTTTTGTTTCTTTTTGTCAAGTTGTAATTTTTGTGAGCTTCAGACAGTATGGCATAGCTGGCGAAACAACTATGTCCACCTGCATAAAAGTGGCACACAAAATTATTTGGCATTGCACTAAAGTGAGTATACCCTGGATGGATTGGACAAAAGCAAATGAGAGAAAAAAACCACATTGGAAAGCCTGCGTCGTTGTTCTTAAATATTATGTAAAGTTAAGAAAGAAAGTAGTAAGAATGACTTATTTTGAAATTCATATTTGACCAATTTTTTTCTGATTGTACAACTTTTTTGAGAAAGGCTGTTGTATATGACTTTACAGTCCTCGCGTTATTGGTTTGAACTGAAAAGGTGTGTGTGTTTTCGAAACCACAACTAGGTCAGCATGGCACCTACGGCTCAAAAAAGGGTTTATTTCCAGAATACGGGGTCCGGGTGGGAACGTGTGTAGTCTGTGTTACAGACTGCAAAAGATTAGGTATTAAATTAGTACGCGCGAGAGATTAACATTATCAGTCCGCCATAGCGAATGCATGCAAATGAAACTAAATCTCAAATATCTACGGAATACGAAGTGGGTTCTATGGAGATTTTTGCATCAGAGGGTCCGTTACTGTGTTTTGTTTTCAATATGTACGTAAAATTGGGTCTGAAATATAAGAACCTAGCGATGAAAATTGAACGTTTTTGTCGGGGTACTTCGGTGCTCGCAAACACGGAAAAGTGAACACGCAATCGCTACGGGCCGCATCCCTTTTCCCACAATGCCTTTCGTAATTTCAGTCTTGAGAATTTTCAAACGCTGGTTTCAATTTACGCTTCAATTTTAGAAACAATACGTACTTACCGGACCGCCGTATTCCCAGAAGGAGATTCTGATTTTGTACAATTTCCTGCGAGGTCATGTGAGGTCAGGGAGGTTTACCAACAATGCAATTGTGCCGATGCTCCATTGCGCTCATCAACTGTGCTGTTTGCAAACAATTCATTTTCCTCCTCACAAGTAAAGAAATGCATCAATGCATGTACATATTGTTTCCTCAGATTCGCATAAGCTTGACAACTCACTTGATCAGGCAATGAAATTGCCTATTCTTCCTGCATAATTCTTTTAATTTATCTGTCACTAATTGGAAATTATATTTTAATCTCCAAGGCAGACTTTTTAATTCTTCTTACGTTTTTGCTATTTCGGAGTCCACATGCACTAACTTGCAAGCTGTAAAATGTAAGCTTTGTGTAGGATTTCACACATACACACTCGCTACAAAACAACACGGTTTTCATTTTGAAAATTATCTGAAATGTCTACTGATCAACAGGAACACATAATTCACTACTAAAATCCCACAAGTTTGCATTTTGGTAAAGGTGACAAGAAAGCAATTGTTAGGGAAGTTGCACATAAAATAATAATCATAGCGGCCATTTTTAACCATTAGAAAATTCTTCAAAGATTTTTATGGAGTTGCGCAGGAGACATTCTCGGTCACGACCGCCATTTTCTGTGCATCAAAGGGAGAGAAGGCTTTTAGAATGGGAGGTCACAGGATCATATTTACATTTGCCGTATGGTTAATATGTATGATGGATTTATGGCGATAAAAAATATTTGTTCTTGATTGGCTAACGTAGTACCATCGGGCAACTTCAATGAACACTTGCTTTTTGAATGAAGAGTCTTACGATTTTAGTACATTCACCGGTGTATATTTCCCTGATAATTGCTAATATCAACAATGGCACAGATTTTGGGAATTTGGATGTAATTGGTAAAAACGCACACTACTTTATGTGGTCACTGATTTGTGAATGCAAGTGCCAGGATTAAAAAAAAAATGGATGTACAGCCCGGTGTGCATGGCTAATGTGTGATGAAACATGACGGGACTTGGGATAAACGATACAGATATTATCCGTCTTATCAGACATGCGATGTTTTCTGGAGATGAGTGTTGAGATGAATTATTGCAGTGGAGAGATAGGGAATTGGTGTTGATGAGGGAATTGTGTCAGAGGGTGTTAGATGGAGGAGGAAAGCCGGTGGAGTGGGCTGTGAGTGTGTTAGTTCCAATTTTTAAGGGAAAAAGGGGATGCAATGAGTTGTGCATAGAGGGGTGTGAAGTTGTTGGAACATGCGATTTGAAAATGTTGGAGAGGGTACTAGAGAGCAGAATCGGAGGATAGTGAAAAGTGGAGAGATTTTTGCAAGTTGGTTTTATGCCAGGGAAAGGGAATGATAGATGCCGTTTCATTTTGAGGAGGATTGCAAGCGGAATATCGAGCAAAGGGAAGAAGCGTTGTATGTGCTTTGTGGACCCTGGAGAAGGCCTTTGATAGAGCACCGAGGAAAGTGAGGCGAGTGGGCAATGAGGAAGGGGGGCATACCAGAAGTGGTGGTTTAACGCGGTGATGAGTCTGTATGACGGAGCAAAAAACAAGAGTTAGGGTTAGGGTCTGAGTTGTCTGTCTGAGGAGTTTGAGGTGAAGGTGGGGGTGTGTGAATCAGGGTTCTGTGCTGTGCGCCGTGGTCGTTTGCAATTTGCGTTGATGTGGTACGGAGGTGAAAAGAAGGTTTGATGAGTGAGGATTGCTGTATCTGATGATTTAGTTTTAATGTGTGAGACAATGTAGGTCTGAGGGCGAAGTTTTGGAAGTGGAATAAGAAGGCCATTGAGAGTAGGGGGCCTGAAGGTAAACCTTGGGAAGACGAAAGTGATGGTGAGTGGGGAGGGAGGGGGGGGGGGGTGTTAGCGTTCTACTTGGAGTAAGGGGGCCCCATGTGGAATATGTGGAAAGAGGTTGAGGGCAAATTCAGTGGTGGTGTGAGAAAATGTGGGAAAGGATTCATGGGGGAGATGCACAAAGATTGAAGAGAGTGGGACCCCAAGGTTGGCAGGGGACTTGTGTGTTGAAGATGCAAGAAGGGAGTGAGGGAGGGGAAGGAGGTGGAAAAGTTGTGTGATGACGGTGGACCAGTGAAGGCAGTTCACTACATAGGGGACAGATTAGGAGGGGTGGGGGAGGTGGGGGATGGGAGGCAGCTGACAGCCCAGAGTAAAGGTGATGGGTGGATTGACGTTAGAGAATTTAGAGAATGTGGAGAGTGTTACTTGGTCGAGAAGAATAGCAGATTTCCTTTTGAAGATAAAGGGATGGAGATGGGTATAGGAGTTGGGTGGAGATAGTGATGTTGTATGGGAGTGAGAACATGGTGCCTGAGTGAATGAAAATGAGATGGGGGATTTGGAGAAGGGCAGAGAGGGCAATGGCTGAGGAGGCAATGTGTGGGTGGAAAATTGAGGAGAGGCGAAGAAGACTGAGGATTAGACGGCAGATGTTGGGTTTGGAAGAGGCGGCTGGACCGCAACTGGCGAAGGCGGAATGGTGTAAGATGGTCTGGGGCCACGTGCTGAGGAAGGATGAGGAGCATGTTTTAAAAGGGCTTTGAGTTTGAGGTGGGTGGTTTGAGGAAGAGGGGCGCCCAAAGAGTCAAAGGGCAGAACAAGAAAGTGGACGGAGGAGAGGAGGGGGGGGGGGCGAGGAGGGGGAACATGGCAGTGGCTAAACCGGTGAGATCACCGTGGAAATAGTGGAAGGAGGATGCATGTCAAGTAAGGGGCGATTGCTACGAATGTGAGGTGAAATCCGGCCAGCCGGGTCTGCGGGGACAAAAACCGATTTCTTAAAACTTTGGTTTACTACTACTATAACTACAACGCGCATAAAAGCAAACATACATGTGTGGTAATTGAAACAGCATAGTTAGTTATTTTTTTATGCCCATATTTGGTCAATTTTCTGTATAGGCAATTTTTCCTGACAGCTCGGATTTACTACGAGGCATGTGTATTTCCTGGGGGAAGGAGCTTCCGAACTACCCCACTTTTTTTGTTGGCAATGATGGCACCATGGGGCAACCTTAATTATTTTGCCAACTGATAAAATGCTTGAATAATGTATCAGAAGAGGGTCCATTGCAAAAACAAAACAATATTTGGGATTTGACAAAATTGTGAGGAGCCATTGATACCACCTAGCTGTCTAACGAATATTAACCCCAACCCGCACGAGAATCAATAAGATGTAATTACCCGTCAAAACTGCGTTCAGCAATTGATTCTATTGATTCTCGGACTTTAACAACTATTTGCTTCGACAAAAAAAAAAAAAAAAAAAATGACTTCTCATTGCACCTCGGGGACGTTTTCCCCGCAGTGACGGGTGGGAAATGATTCTCATTGCATCTCGGACGGGTCCCGCAGGAGATGAATGATTATCATGTGCATTCTCGGGAATGTTTCCCCGCAAAAGGTGAATGATTCTCATTGATTCTGGGCTGCTAAACAAACTTTACGCCACTTCCCTGTCCAGAAGCGATTCCAATTACCCGTCAAAACCAGTCAGCAATTGATTCTCATTGCTTCTCGGACTTAACAACTATTTGCTTACGCGGCAAACGGGAATTAAAAATGACTTCCTTGGATTTCTCGGACCACTTTCCCCGCAGAATGTGCCTTGATTCTCATTGATTCGCGGACGCAAAGACTGTATTACGCCACTTACTCCGGTGCCGGGAAAACGTTCCGCGAAGTCAATGAAAAGCAAAATTTGTTAAATATTAAAAAAAAAAAAAAAAAAAAAAAAAATGATTCTCATTGATTTCTGGATGATATCGGGGAAACCCCCGGTGACGTGTTAGGGTGTTAAAGGTGGGTGACTAGATGGCAACCTCATCACCCTAAATTTACTCTGAGCAAATTGAGATTTGGTCTATGAAGATTATATTTTTCTCATTTATTTACCCCAGTGAAATTTGAGGCCCAGGAAATGTTTCTTTTGATGTTATGAACAAAGTTTCACCCTGTTCCACATGTAAAATCCGGACCCCTCTGATGGGTAACCTAAATTTAAGCAATAACTCATTTGCATACATATTTCATCAGTAAGCACTCTCCTTTCACAGCGAGCAAGAAAGAAAAAAAGGGACACCATGCAGTGATTAAAGATCTACCTGTGAAATATTCCACTTTGTGGCCTCCTATCTTGCTGGTCTTTGTAGGCAGGTTAAACCGTAGATGCTTCCCAACAGCAGTCTCTTCCTCACTTGGTTTCTCATCATCTTCCTGAAATTAACCATTGTGCACAGATTATACATTATGTACATTGACATTACATCACAACTATATGGTATAATAGCTATTGCATAATCTTCTCATCAGAGATAACATGACAGACTAAATCATCTAGGCTTTCTACAGAAGCCTAACTGTGTGGATATGGTTTTATAATCATCCGTTTTTGCTTGTAATCTCGCAAATATTTGATTATGTAAAAGTATACATTTCTAGAAAGTAAATTGGACGAGGAATCTGATTTTGACATCGGATTAATGTATAACTTGCCATATTTAGAGAAAAATACTAATAAAGGAAGATTTTGCCCCACAGTTTTCAGGCAGCATAACAAAAACAATTTGAATATCCATGATTTCTCATGTTATTTTTTACAAACAAGACACATTTTTCCAGGAACGGTTTTTCCATTTTTAAAAAAATAAAGCTTAGTCTTCGGAAAAGTTTTAAAAAAGGTTTAAACAAGAGCATCAAGGATACTATGGCTTACTCCAGTGGTGTGGTGTTAATTGAGTTGTGCAATGAGATTGGAGGTGAAACCACTTATGGTCATGTTTTTTAAGTTGGGCACCTAAAAAGGGTGGATTTGTTGCATTCTTAGTTCCCAAAACTTTTTTTTTCCTTGGACATTGGCCTTCCAATTTCTGAAGCAAAAAAATATGATTTTAGTTTGTACTAATTACTGTAACTCGTTAAGCGTAAAAAGTCAGGGGTGGATCATGTGGCAGAGGAGCATGTGGAGGAGGAGCACAATGCTACAAATGGGTGCTACGGGCAAACAAAGCATGATATTACATGTAGGTTCAAATATCATAGGCATGTCTAGGTTGTGATCCTCTTTACTTCAGTAAACTAAAAATCTAGAAAACAACAAATGTTTGCGACAAATCTGAAAAAGCGTCCTCATGCTCCATTTTGATGAAAAATTTTCACGAAAACGCTTTGTCGAATTCTCTTCTAACTTTCATAATTGGATTGCTTTGCTGATTTTACACACATCTCAATCATGAAAATATGTCTATTCAGTACCAGATATAGGGAGAATAGAAGAAATCTCGCATTAATTTTGGACCACACTGTATCTGTGTAAATGGAAGTATTTGTCCGGTAAAAGTTGTACATGGCTTGGTGGGCAATTTTGTTAATTATATTAAACAAGTGCCAAAATATTGTATTATCACTGTATGTTTAGGGGGGTGACCACCCATAAAATGAATACCTTTTCTTATTTTGCTTGTTACACCCTGTATATTTATGAGTCACCCTGTATGATGAAGCCAATTGTATTGTTTCTGAAATCTGCAGAGTATTTGCTCTCAGAATATATGTACTTATATAGGGGTAAATGTGTAGTTTAAACATTATAGCATCAAACCTGTAAAATAATGTAGTTTGCCTAAAAAATGCACATGCAACGCAATTGGGTCCCAACTTAAAAAACATGACCTTATAGGTACAAGCAACAAATGGCATATGCTAAGTGATAATTCCCATATCCTAACGTCCCGTAACTGCATTTTTTTTCCACTTTTCAAAAATCACGGAGTGGACCTGTCTTGTTTTTAGGGGGAAATTGCCCCTATAGATCTAACAAGAAAAATAATGCTACCTCCTTTTTTGCGGTGATCGTCAGGTATGTAGTCTTTTTCCAAAAAGGATGTTAGGGATATAGGCCTATAGCCAGTGAAATTTGTTCATTGTTAAGGCCAAACAAAAAAAATCAAGTTGGTTTCCAGTAAGTAGTCCAAAAACCTAGATGTAAAATGCACTTTTTATTTTAATTTAAAAAAAAAATTGAAAAGGGTTTTCCCCAGAAATGTCTCAAATTGGCTAAATGGCAAGTCAAGACAGTTGCAAATCATACTTGATTGTCCAATTAATGGTTTATAAAACAAAAATATTGATTTTGGATCAAAAAATATCTTATAAAATTGAAACGGTCTATATCTGTTCACATTTTGTCTAAAAATGCAAATTTTTCTCAGTTAAAACCAACAACCGTTCAGCAACAACAAAATATGGTAAAATGGCTCCAAATTAAATGCACGTGGCCTACTGGCAAAAACAAATTTGAATCCCCTGCTGACGCCACTACTCCATCGACCACTGGCTCCTGTTACGGTCAACTTGACCAAGGCAAAAACCACCTCAAAACTATGGATTCAAACTCCTGAATAACTAGACAATACACTGTAAACTTGATTACAATTTTTAAACAAAGAATTTATTTTAATTGTGTGTTAAAACAAACACTGATTAGGTATCAATAATCAATGATTTATCTATAATAAAGTTGTTAATTTTAATAATCTACTAGATTTACTACCTGGTGTGTGCCCAGCAAGATTACTATAAAGATACAGAACTTACAAATAGTCCTGGCGAATATTCCACATAAAACTTCCAATAGTGGGACGTATTTAAATGTATTTAACAACGTGTAGCACAGATTTACTGTCTAATTCACAATGCAACTCTGATAAAATTACTCACACAAGTTGTTGCTAATGTCTCCTTAAATACAAATGATTGACACTGATTACAAAAAAGGCTTAGAAATAAACAAATATACTCTATCAATTGCTTTCACAGTTGAGTAATGGGGCTAGTATGGTCGGCTGTCGTCCCTGTTGTGAACTAACAATTATGTAAGGAAGGATTTCCCTGATTTGTACCTTAGAATACTATTATGAATTTTATCAACTATCATGATTTCTCAGGTATGTGTGCCTGTTTTACGAGCGAGGATAATCTGAAACCACGTGATTAGCTCCGAATATTTGCGAAACCTTTTTTTCTTGGAGCCTATCTTGTACACTGCTATACTGGTAATCCAGATATTTAGTTTTTCTCAATTGCGCGTCTAAGTCACGCCGTCCGCACGCCTTAGCATAGCAACAAGTTGACGACAAGCAGCTAATGTTTAAATCAACCAATCACGGGCGCGTGTAACTATCCAAACAGCGCGTATGTGAGTGCGGACACTGAGCACACGCGTAGCAATGGTCCAAACCCTGGAAAAGGAGAAAATAACTTCCTGGACAGCTGAGTATACTACATGTATTGTATAAAGTGCTTTCTACCGTGATGCGAGTACACCCAAATAAAAACGTTCATCAAAGGTAATAGTTCCTTTAACTAGGTTATCCCCGATTTGTTTTCACCACGCCCGCGGTAAAGCCTTTTGTAACGTAGGTCCCCTCCGGTCCGCTCCTGGCTATACTGGGACAAGCCACATTAGCAGGCATAGTTGCCCTTATCTCATTCCGTAGCGTTGCACCTCGTCCGTACCCCTCCTACAACGCTACGTACGGGAGTGTATTGTAAAAGCCGGGGTGGGTGCGCATGCAGCGGATCCGATGCGGAATAATCAAATTTCCAACCAAGACAGTCCAAAAAACAGACAAACATTCTAAAATCATATTTACTTTGATGAGTCCTAAATTACATATAATATTCACATTGGTTTTCCTTGACTATTTTTCCATTCATGGTTAAAATCTGAGATTTTGAACGGTTATATTTCTTTAACCGTTAAAATCCCAATTTAAGCACAGAGCATCGCCCACACTATATCATGAGTCGCCCCTGATGGTCCCGGTTTTATTTTTCTTTAGAATAGCACTAGGGTACGAGTATGCTAGTTTCGCTGATTACCAAAATTACGAACATACACCCTGAAGTGGGAGACGACTGTTTTTAGCTTCAAATTTTCGTCCATGTTTCTGATTTAAGGTTCAACATTTCACGGATTTAAGCATGAGCTGTGCACCGTCATGACCGTTGTATTTTTAAAATCCGCTCCTAGTAGTACTAGTAGGGAGGCTAAACATCAAAGTTTCTTATATGTCATGGATTTCGTGCATAAAGGACTGTAAGAAGACCAAAATTCTTGACTTTGTAGCACTGGACCCCGGTGTTTGAATAACTGCCGTCGGCTTAGGAAAAGATAGTAGGGGCTATATGAGGCAACCTTGGGCTAATGTTGCCTGTGTTTGACTCCACATGAATTGAATAAAATGTCAACTTCCGTGACACTGTTGCATCTGCATGAATTTAAAAGTTTACTTGGTGGCTTCCAAATTAATGCTTCCTGTAAAGTAGAGTAACTAAGCAGTCAGAAACTTCTTTGCTTTTTGTGTTCTTTGATTTATTTTTTATGACCTTTTGAAAGTTTGAGGGACTGAACCAGTGTGGAGTAGCCAAATTTTGCAAAATCTTGATCCCAATTGTATATATGCACATTACCAAGATATTTATTTATGGTGTAATAGCAGTTTGTTACCATCTGCAACCCTCCAAGAATAAAACTTTAAGTTAAAACCCATTATAATATCATTAATGTATACTGTAGGTTCATGTATGGTTTTTGAAATGTCCCGTCAGTCACGCAAAAACATTAAAAGTTGGTTATTTTCTATATAAACAGGGATAGTTTCATTCCCAGTTCAATCTATCTTCTATGTATTGGTCTCAGATACAAACCAATAAAAATGGTTCACTGATCTTTGTTAAGAAAATGGTCCAACTCAAAATGTGTCCCCGTCAGTCACGTTTTGGCCCTCTGCCCCGTCAGTCACATTGAATATCATCCCATCTTTGGGGCATGATGATTAAAAGAATTATTCCCTCTTTGAACAAAGAAATTAAATTTTTTAATATATAGAAAAAATAAATACTTTGCATATCCACTTGATGAAAATTTAACAAAAATTCAATATATTGTCTCCAGTCCTATAATTTTGATTTTTGGGCCTTTTTCATGTACATTCAAATGGAAATATTTTCAAGTTATAATTCTTAGAAAATTCTGGCCAACAAAAGTATTTGTGACCCATCAATCAAAAGCTGCCAGTTGTCGCTCATGGTGCAAGTTGAGATTTTGTTTGCATCAGAGCCCTATTCTCAGCTTTAAATGATACCTCTCGGGTGTAAATTGGGTATAGCATTACAATTTATGAGAAAAATTTGGTTAATTTCTTTTTATTTCTTTGTTTTTCATTGCCTGATTTAAATAATATAATTGAAATGCAAATTACCGACAACTGGTCTGTTGGGATGTATGGGTCACATTTTATGCTCATTTTGACAATTAAATTACCACCTGGCAGTCAAATCAAGGTTAAAATCTTGAGTTGATCATTTTTATCGCACTGGTGTAGTGGCTTTTTTTGAGTTGGACTCCTTCCCATGAGATTCCTCAATGGATGTTTAATGTCCACATCTGTTATGGTTTTGATATTTTAAGTTTTTGTGGCAAAATAACCCCAAACTTACATTCGAGCATGCAGCATTCTGTAGATAACATGTAGAAATGTTCCAAAATGTCCCGTCAGTCACTTCCCGTCAGTCACGATTTTTGAGAGGCCCAGTTTTGGAAATTCTCATGTTCTTTCCTATTTGATCATAATGTTTCCTAATTGTTTATGTATCAATGATTAATTTTACAACAATTTGCAATAAATCTCATATTAACCAGATCGCTGTTTATTAGATCTACTTTTTCAAAAAAGTGATGGTACTTTTTTGTCGTCCGTCACGCTCAATTCGAAGGCACCATCCAGGCAATAAAACAATTTGGGTTTCAATTTGTGTTTTTTAAATTAAATATGAACAGGTTTTCTACTTAATGGCTAATTGGAGTGTCCCTATTTAAGGACTGTTAAAATCATAGCGACTTTTTTAACTGCCTGCGATTTATGAAAACTAAAAGGATGCTTAAATTTGGTCCCCTCAATCACGTGAGTTAAGCCAATGCCAATGCCCGATAGGGCTGCCACCATATAGCCCGAGACGAAAAACTCGGTCCTTACAGACTTGACTTTAAACTGCTGACATTATGGTGGTTTAGTTAAGGTCCGAGCCTGGTACATGTAACCATAGCGATGAAGCGCTTATTCAGTTACGTGAGCAGCAATCGATCACTGATAGAAGCGCGCTCAACAATTTTCCAAAAGCGCAAATCATCATCATCAGTGTTGTGCTACCAAGATTTTTGGATGATAATGCAAATAGAGTGTCAGCCCACCTACAATCAATCTCTATAGAAATTGTCATACAGAGTGCAAGGGGGATCAGTTGTTGACCATGTACCATTTCTCACCACACATGTGAACTACGCAAGGACTTATTCTGGGATAAAGTGCATCTTAGTACAGAGTCTGGGTAAACTTGTTGTAAATCTAAAAATCATTCTCACAGTCATTTTTTCACAATACATCACACCCAACACCAGACCATAAACAACACCATCCAACAATGCGGTTCTCGAACCACAACGGTCCCCCCTCCCAGTCAGAAGCTAAAGAACAAGACGCAACAATTTTAAATATCTCAGGGAAGATAGTGATGGCCCACCAATTTTCATCCTCCTACCACTGTTAAGTGATTTTGACCTCGATACCCCACAATGACCTTTAAATGACCTTCCAAAGTGTCATCACTGAATGTTGACCACACCCCCAAGTTTCATCGCTCCTACCACATGATTAGTGATTTGACCTTAACATGACCCCACACGACCTGAAATGACCATCATTTTTTTTGGCACTGAATGATGACGCACACGTCACCATTTTCACTCTCCTACCACATATTAAGTGATTTGACCATGGAGACCCCTCATGACCTGCACATGACCTTCAAGTTTAGGGGGGGGGGGGGGGGGGGGGGGGGGGGGGGGGGGGGGGGGGGTGGAACAGAATTTTGATCACACCCACCAATTTTACCCTCCAACCCCCCCAACCACAAGTGATTTGACCTTGGATTACCTCATGACCTTGAATTGACCTTCAAAATTTTTGGTACTGAATGTTGACCACACCCACTAATTTCATCCTCCTACCACACGTTACCTGATTTTGACCTTGTATGACCTTGAAATGACCTATATAATTTGGTACTGATTTTGACCACACCCCACCAATTTTCATCCTCCTACCACATGTTGATTGATTTGACCTTGGATGACCTCGTATTACCTTGAAATGCCCTTCAAAATTTTTGGTACTGAATGTTGAACCCACCTATCAATTTTCATCCTCCACCACATGTTAGTTATTTGACGTTGGATGACCTCTATGACCTTGAAATGACCTTCAACATTTTTGGTATCTGAATGTTACCACACCCATTCATGTTCGTCCTCCTACCACATGTTAAGTGATTTGTACCCTTTGGATGACCTCGGATGACTGAATGACCTTCCAAAATTTTTGGTACGGAATGTATGACCACACCTATCAATTTTCATCCTCCTACCACATGTTAAGTGATTTGACCTTGGATGACCTCGGATGACCTTGAAATGACCTTCAAAATTTTTGGTACTGGAAAAAAAAATATGACCACACTACCAATTTTCATCCTCTACCACATTTAAGTGATTTTACCTTGGATGACCTTGAAATGACCTTCACATTTTCGCACTGAATGTTGGACCACACCCACCAAGATGCATCATCCTACCCACAGAAAGGTTTATAGCAATTTAACTCCATTTTGCCTATTTTTTACCCATTTTTACTTTGACGCAATGCCACAATGCCCTCCTCGAACTCACCGCGCCTACTTGGTGACATCTATGTGCGAAATGGCACACCCATACTTGCTCCAATCAAACGATATCGTGTTGACAACGTTTATTATAGCTATTTAGCCTATTTTTGCCCTATATTTGACCCTATTTTTGACCACATTTGACCTTTGACCATGAACTGACCCCTTTGGATCCCACCAACGCGTACAATAAGATACATCTATGTTGCGAAGATTGACACCCACACTTGCATAGATCCAGAGATATTGCGAGGGACACACACACACACCACGGACGGGACATTTCTATCTCCCCCTTCGCCAACAAAAGTTTGGCGGGGACTCAAAAACAACAAAAACCTACTCATGCACACACAATACGTGTACGTATGTTGCAAATGATGAACAGAGTAATGTTAACCTAAAATTAGTTACTCAATATTGTAATAGTGGTAATAATGTTTTAAGAACGATCAACAGATTTGATAATTGTCAAAGTACCCTTTACCCAGAACTTTGTTCATGCTAAATACTGCTAATCTTCACCATGATGAAAACTGTTTGATGTACTTAAGAAAAGTGGAATTGTAATTTCACATTGAATGTACGTATTCTACACATAATTTGATCTAATTCAGCACATCCTAAATAATAATCAATGATATATTAGGGCTATTGACCTTCTGGATGATAATATTATGATAATGATCTTCATCTTATTGACTATTATTTGTATAGACATGATAGCCAACAGTGCAACACCCATTTTACAATGAAGATTTTTCCGTCGCGGTGGCGTAGCTTTCTATATTAATCGTATTGTTCTCACAAATTAGAACAGACACTTTCTCTGACATGCTGTGGATCCTTATAGTTGAACTCACTCCTCACAAATGTAAACTTTCTGTTAATCTTATGTACAGGCCACCAGGACCACCTATTGACCTATTCAACCCCTGAAATGAATTGAACTTTGAGCATAAAGAATTACTTTGTTGATAGGTGAATTTAAATTGTGATCTACTATCTTCCACACACCACCCTGTTTATCTCCCTTAAACTTATTGAATATGTAAAAGTTTCATACTATAATCAATTAATCAATACTCCAACTACAATTACAGAATCAAGTGCAACTAATTGACCTATGTATTGTTCTAACTCAAAAAAATATCTGATTCAGGTTTATTCATGTAGGCGTTAGTGGATCCGTCTATGATGCAGATTATGTACTCTGGAGTAAAAACAAATAATAATAATGGTATATAATCCTATCTGATACTATAAGTAATATCATAATATAATGTTTTCGTTCCTATGCTAAATGTTATGAAAGCCTTTATTCCGGACTTAGAACTAATCAATTGGAATGATATTCAATTCAGTGGTGATGTTAACATCAGTGTGCAATTATTTGAAAAATACTTTGTGGATGTTATCAATAAACTGCTCCTCTAAAAAAGCATCGTGTTCGGAAAAAGAAGCACCTTGTTTAATATAATTATTAAACTTATGCGTGCTCGGCAAACTTAATTATCATCTATTAAATCAGGTAATGATCCTATTCAATGGAAGGAATTCCGTGCTGCTAGCATAAATGTAATGCTTAATTCACAAAGTAAAAAATATTTTATATAAAGGTATGCTGAAAATAAAATAACAGTAAGAAAACTGGGAAGCAAACTAGAATGTTATTCCTTTAACCTAAACATTCAATATACTGTCCTGACTACAGATGATGGACCTGTAAATCCTAAAGATATTGCCATGCACTAATCTTATTTTGTTTAAGTAGGGCCTAAACTAGCACTAAAATTGACAGCTTCAAACTGCTATTTGTAATTATGTATACTGCGGATATGTTTACTAAGCAGACTTAATTTTGTACACGTTACCTGTGATTATGTGTTTACATATTTATCTTCATTACGCGAATAATAAGGCTACAGGATGTGACGCCATTTCCTTCCAGATCTTAAAAATAGCTGCACCAGTTATCACACCTCTTTGTAACTATTTGGTTAATCACTCTTTCACCAGTTGGCCCTTTTCCACACAGTTTGGAAAAGGGCCCCGTGTCATTCCAGTTTTTAAGACAGGAGACCCTGCAATCCAGCAATTATAGGCCAATATCAATTCTTCCTGTTATTTCTAAAGTTTATTGAAAGGGTGTAGTTGCCAATTCTACAAGACCTTAATGATAATTTTATTATATAATCAGTCAGGCTTTCGTCCATCATATTCAACTGCAACTGCACTAATAATGTTACTGAAAATTGGTAATAATGCACTTGATGAGGGTAAAATTATCGGTCGTTGTATGCTAGAAATCTCAAACCTTCGACACTGTAAATCATGAAATTCTCTTAAATAAACTTTAAATTATATGGTGCTAGTAAATATGTAATGAATTCGTTTAAATCTTATCTACGTAATCGTACTCAATTCACATGTATTGATGTTATATCATCCGTGTCAAAATACTTTCTGCGGTAAGCCACAAGGCTCAATAGATGGGCCTCTCTTTTCTTAATTTAATAATTAATGAATTTAACCCTATGCTGTTTCCCACTGTACAGTTAATATGTACATATCTGAGGATACACTTTATACTATGCATCCAACTCGCTTTGATGACATAATTGATGTATAAATAAGGATCTAGAATCTCTTCACAACTGGTTAAATCCACATGAATTATTTTAAATGGTTACTAAATCTGAATTTTGAATCATAGGTTCTAAACAAAGACTTAGACTATAATCCATTAATTTCACCTGAAAGCATTCATATAAATAATGTTAATTAAACCAAATTAACCAAAGTAAAATCTTGTGTCATCATAGATGAAAATCTAACTTGGAATGAAATATTAGCATATACAGGGTGTCCCAGAATGATTAGTACCCATCTCCCAAAATGTTTTAGTTTTTTCCATAGAAAATCATAACATTAGGTAGCTGGGCTAATAGCCAACTTCAATTATACCTTAACCTTTCAATAAGAATTTTGAATCGTGAAATTCGGAAACCTAACCAAAGTGGAAAATACATCTCAATTGTGTTAGAGGGCCTGATTTCATTCCCTTTGTCTGTGAAACACATGTATGGTGTACTTTTACCCCTTCCCGTCACGGCGTATTTACAAATGCCTAGTCCCTTCGGGGATCGTTATTAAACATTCAAAACGTGTGATTGTGGTACAATAGAGAGCTGTGATCCTCCTCTTTCCTTCGATAACCAAATGAGTACTCATATTCCCAGTACGTCCAAATGATGTCATAAACCTCGCTAGACAGTAAAACTCATTGGTTGCCACACAAGCATGAGGCCTATTCTCTTTTTGGTAGCTTTTCTGCAGAGTAAAGCACTAAACCCCTCTGTATGTATATAAAAGCTGTCCTTTGCCATGATTTTTAAGGCCAGAACCAGCTTAAAAATCTGATAGTCCTAATTTTTGGGCAAATTGAATTTTCGCCTATTGTAACGTGTGTTTTCTGAATTGACAATTATTTCTGCCTAATGGGCTGATATGACGTCCTCTGTGATGCCATAAAGGGCCGCTGTACTTATCTTGGTCAGGGAAAGAGAATGACCATAGAATCTATGGCCAAATCAAAAGTAATCAATGCTTATAAGAGATTTCCAAAAGAGGATAATGTATTGCAAAAAGCTTGGTAAGTCGAGGGATAACACACACATGGCATTTTTTTTCACTTTGCCCAAGGACTGAATCAGCACCTCTACACAATTGAGTTTATTTTTCACTTGGTTATCCATGTTCACGATTTCAAAATTCTTATAAGATTACCGTAAATAGTTGGGACATTTAACCAGCTTCCCTAATGTTATTGATTTTCTAGAACAAAATAAAACATTTTGGGTATCGAGGGTTACTATCTTCTGGTACATCCTGTACGTAAAGCCTGGAAAGGAGGATACATGGTAAAGAAATGTTAAACCAATATTGCCATGTACATTCTTAAAACCGTTTAACAATGCTATTGTGCACCCCTCTTGATGTATTGTAACTAGTTTGGGGAAAATTGCGGTCTCACTATTGCAAATCCTCTCCAAACAATTCAAAATAGGCATCTCTCTATTTGTGGTGGCAACATGGGACACCCCAGTGCTGATGTACTTACTGAACTTAATTGGCTTCCACTTTCAAAGAGTCAGATTTTAACTGCCTATCTTAACCATATAAAGTTCTTAATAAACTGGCCAATTCTGTCTTAATATCTTTTTTCATTCAAAAAACAACTATAATTTTCGCAGAAGTAAATACAATATCACATTCCTAAACAGAACTGATTATAAAAAACGAAGTGTTTCGTAGCCGGGTTGTGCATTGAGAGAAAATTAGATTATGAATTACAAAGATCATCTTCTCTAAACCTTTTTTAATCGAAACTTAAAAATATTGTGCAACACTAATGGCTCTATAAGCTCGCTTTTTTACAATTTTACCAATACTGCTTTTACATGTACAATGTACATTACCCAATTACACCATGCCAAGTTTAAATGTACACGTGGTTTTAAACCATGTATGTTTATATATATTTTGCCTCCGCCGCATGAAAAACCACTTTGTTGATTGTGTTCCGTGAATAAATAAAGCCTTGAGTTGAGTCTCTATGTGTAAAATTGAACATACCAAGAACCCCACTATATGGATAGGTGGTGATTTTAACAACCCTGATGTTGACTGGAGTACACCAATGCGGAAACCACCTGCAGATTGCTTGTACCCAGCAAAAGTGACATCTACGCTCCTTGAGATCATCAATGATTCTCGTTGACGCGGGAATGACGCAATTAGCCACTGAACCAAACCATATTCATGAAAGCATAGTGACAGAGTTATGAATATCTTGAATTTGTTGCTTGTCACCAATCCAGATCGTTCCAACCAGTTGCACTATCCAGGTGTATCAGTCATTTTGTTTTGACATCCGAGTCCATCCCATCACCTTCTATTAGAAGAGTACCCCCCACAAGTGTATTTTTTCACAAAGGCAGATATTAGTGCTCTCCAGGATGACCTGCAAGCATGTCAAGAGTCCTTCCTTAAAGATCATGATCAATCCACTGAGGAGAACTGGAAGATGTTTAAAACAGCGGTCACTTGGCAGCAGACAAATGTATCCCATCTACCACATGATCCTTTTACAAGCAAAACAATCATGACGCGAACGCGGCAGCGGTAAAATCTTTGAGGCGCCTACCCGAAAGAACTGAGGAAAGCTGAGATGAAATTCCATCTCCACTAATGTGTTTGGAGGCTCTTACGTACAAACCCGAAGAAATTCTGGTCCTTTATTAAAAACAGAAGGAAAGATCCTCCGGTATTGCCGCATTGTTTTCCTCCCCACAAACTTGTCAGCACACCCAGAGAGAAGGCGACGCCCTTAGCATGACAATACAAGTCCAGTCTTCACTCGTGAGGATACAGATCATATCCATCCACCTGGAAAGTCACTCCACAGTGCTCCAGAGCTAATAATCAACACTGACGGCAATTCAAAGCTTCTTGAGATATTACTCCATCGAAGCACCGGGCCAGATTTATCCATCATCTTCCTAAAAAATGGTGCCAACCAGATTGCGCCTGTGCTGTCAGTAATCTTCACCCAGAGGTTCAAGACCTGTATTTTCCCCTTGGATTGGCGTAACGCTACATCTATTCCAAGAGGGCAGTAGACAACGCCGGAAATTAAGAGGCCCGTTTCACATATCATGTGTTGTAATATCCTCGAACACTCTTACTGTTACAGTCACTCATTCTCACTTCCAGAAGCACGATTTTTGAGTGATCCCAACATGGCTTCAGAGCCCCATGTCTTGTTAGACGCAACTCCTTACAACAATTCACAATATTTTCCCTCATCCGCCACCAACTGAGCCAAGTCGATGCTATTGTCTAATTTTGCAAAAGCGTTGTCACCGTACCACACCAGAGTTACTCATGAAATTCACATGTCGGTATCTGTGGCTCTCTTCATAATGGATTTCTTGTTTTTTAACTCAACGTGAGCAACGCGTTTTCATACAGGAGTTAGTTCTGAACCTGCTTATGTGTCATCGGGGTGCCGCAGGGTACTGTGTTAGGCCCACTCCTTTTCCTGGTTTATATTAACCCTAACGCGGCCCAGACCATGCGGTGCAACGAAAACGTGGTAACCGTCGAAAATGTTTATTGTTGCATCTCGGCCGTCAATAACTATTTTTTGTCACGCAAAGGACTCTCATTGCACCTCAGTTGCCTCTGGGCCGTCGTTAGCGTAATGACGCCTTTTTCCGCGTTGCATTCTGGTCGTCCTTCCCGGAATAACGCGATTTCCTCGTTGCACCTGGGACGTCCTTCCCGGGAAAATGATGCGATGCCTTTCACTGCATTTCAGACGGGTGGGCCCGTCGAAGGCGCAATGCTTTTCATCAGGTCGGGTGCCACTGTGTACAAATGCCACATAGACCCTTTCGATATCGATGGTGATAGCGCCACCATTTTCGATAAGCTACTTTAATTATGCATAAACGCATTCAGTGACGTAAACGGAGCATGACTAGCGTAATAGCGCCACGCACGGACTGGCGGAACTATAAGCTACCATGATTTCATCGGCAAGTCAGTGTGCAGTACGCATCCATTATTTATTTATTTATTGATTTCGGATCCCTGTTTCTCATTTGCATCGCACGCGATGTTCATTGTTGCATCTGGGTACGTCTTGCCGGAAAATGGTGCGATGTTCCTCGGTGCATCGGCGCCGTCTTCCGGGAAAATGACGCGATGTTCCTCGTTGCATCTGGGCCGTCTTTCCGGGGAAATTAACGCGAGTTGTCAGTTGCCATTGGGGCCGTTAACGACTGTACGCTACTTATTCCTGGCCCGGGAAAAACGGCCGAGAGGCAATGAAAGCAAAATTTGTTTTCGTTGCATCTGGGACGTTAAAAATAAAAAATAGATTGCCCACCTCGTGCCATTGGGCGTTGGTCGGTTTGCAAAACGACCCGGTCCGGGTTAGTGTTAATGAAAGTTTGTGGCCCTGTCTCAGAAGTCTGCTTGTTTGCTGATGATGTGTCATTTACCGCAAAATTTCATCACAATTCTGACTGCGAAGCTATTCAGCAAGACCTGAAGACCCTGGAGAAGTGGGAGCGTCATTGGCAGAGTCATTTAAACCAGACAAATGTAATGTCCTACGCTTCACCACAAACGAAGCAACATCACGAGTTGTCTACACACTTTCTGGTTCATGTATTGGAGAGCGTCAATAGTCACAAATATCTGGGTGTGCATCTCTTTTGATAATGAGAAGGAAATACTCATGTTGAGCAAATTCAGCCAAAGCAAACAGCATGCTTGGCTTCCTCAAACACAATATTGGTTCAGCTCCATCTAAGGTTAAGCTCCAAGCCTATCAAATCTCGTCAGGCCTCATTTGACTGTGGGATTTCCTCTCAGAAGTGAGAGGGGGATACACAGCGGATCGATACCTACCCTCCGCGACCTACTTTTGCACCCAAATGTATTCGTGGGCCCGACAGAAACCTCTATAACACATTAAAAATTTCGCTACCGCGAAAATAAGTCCGCCGATAGCGCACCACTATTTTTTTTCAGGCAACCCACCGACCATGCGCGGTGAGTCGTCCTTATCCCAAATTGTTTATCCAATTTGTGTACAACAACAACTGCCGGAGACCTTCTTGTGGGTGTGGGTGGAAAAAACCTTGTGGGAGGGTGTAAGGCCAGGGGGTAGGTAGCGATCGCCAGTGTATCCCCCCTCACTTCGAGAGGGAAAGACACTGCGCTCTCGATAGCTTACCCTCCGCGACCTTACTTTTGCACAGTATCATGGCCTGGTATGGTCTCAGGGGTGGAAAAAGGTACGGGGAGGTAGTCACCAGGCTAGCCGTCACCGTCTCGCACCGAGAGGACTCACCTAGCGCTCTTGATTGACGCCTCACTACACTGGCACACAGTGACCTGCAGTAGCAAAACCATCCCCTCTCAGCACCAGAACGTCTCGAAGAAAACTCTCTGAAACGTGGTCGCTGAACTCCAACCTATAGTATCCAGGATATGCCTGGATTGAGGAGCCGTTGTAAAATGCCCAGGAGGGAGGCGTGAGCACCACATCATGGGACCTAGCCCATGAGCCGACCAACCGATCGTGATGTTTTCGTTGTGCGCTTCGGATGGTCGAGTAACCCCCGCCTGTGTCCTCGCTGCCGGACCATTGAGGGGCCGTGGGAGATGAACAGCTGTTTTGTGTCTTGCTTGGAGCCGTCGTTACCTAGGTACCATTTTTAGAGCCCTGACCGGGCTACCAGAGTTTCTTTTCTCCGGACCGTCCTGCAAGCCAATGCCATGTCCGGGAGAAACACCGGGCGTGGTGTGAAAGAACAGGTCTGATTCTTAGCAAGAAAAAACCCGCCTCGTGGGATGGATGGACACGCCGTCCTTCGACAACCGCAGGTGATCCTCGTCAATGGACAGGCTGTATCTCGGAACCCCATCGCCCGGAATCGACTGCCACGAGAAGGGCCCGTCTTCCTAGATAAATCCAGGAGCCTGGCCCCCTCCAGTGGCTCGAATTCGAGAACTGGAGCACTAGCGGTCATAGATCCCACTCCGGAACGAGTGAACGAACCGGGGGAAGAACCGAAAACATGCCCTTTAGCAGATTCGTGAGATCGGGAGCCTGTTCGAGACCACTATGCCGTCTCTGAAGGCCCGATGGAGCGCCCCAATCGCGCTACGGTAGCACTTGACTGTTTTGGGCGCCCAAACCCTCTGTGGAAAATTTCCGTTAGTATCACGATCCTGCCCTAACAGACGCAACGCGGATCGATCTCTTCGATCTCCTCGATTGTCCAGCCATCTATAGAAACCCCCCGGCTGGAGTCCAGAATCGCAAGATTCTGTAGTTGACTTCCGCCTTCCCTGAGCAGCGAGCGCGGTTGCCTGTTTCATAAGTCCCTCCTGAGTTAGTGTGGCGGGAATGTGCCAACAAGTTGTACGCTCTGGACGAACGTGTGGCTGAGGAACCTTATCATGATCCCCGCGCTGAGGAAGCAAGATGGGGTCCCCCACTAGCAGCTCAAGAAGCCGTTGAAACCAAGCGGCCGGCCACATGGGGCCACCAACAACCAGGCATTGGGACCGAGCTACCTTTTCGGAGACTCTCGGTATCATCGCAATGGGGGGAATACTAGAGCAATGAACCCCGACCAATCCACCACCATTGCATCCCGCCCACTTCTCTGGATTTTAACTACCATGAGTATTACGCCGGAAGCTGGTGATATCACGTCGGAGAGCGAGTATGTCCACAGTGGGGACGCTATAGCCTCTGAAAATTGACCGTCAGACTGCCGGCGGTAGGCGCCATTCCACTGACGACCCCCTCACCTTCGATGGCGCTGCGCTTTTCCACTGGTCCGGGCGACACAGTGCTACAGTGTCTGGAAGATTGTGCCCGCAGCTCGAGCACAGTGATATGATGGCGAGCTTGCATGGTCGACCAACGGACCGACACTTCGTAGGACCTAGTGGGTCTCCACCCCGACTATGACGCGTCTGGTGACAGCGTCACGGAAGGTGTTAATTCCATGAAGGGGGCTCCCCCGCAAGTTGTGTGGATGCTTCCACCAAACTGAGGTCGGGGGCCAGCTTCAGGGGCAGGAATTCTGGAGGGACATTGGGTAGTACCAGGATCGGAAGTACCCGAGCATGTGGATCTGGATTCCCATAATGCGTAATCTGCAGTAGGGAACCATCCCGCTGAGGCTGGCCAGGCGTCCCAGAAGCCTAAGCCTGGCTGGGACCGACATGCTCTCCAAGATGCTCGGGCACACCGCCACGACCGAGGAAACTCTCTCTGCGGAGGGCCTCACCTTTACCGACAGTCCAATCTCGCTCCAGAAAGTGGGAGCCTCTGGGAGGCGAGACTGCTGACTTGTCGAGGGTTGCGCGAAAACGAGAGACCTTTCAGGTCTCCTCAATAAAAGCTTGAAGCATTGCGAGGGATGGCGCCACAGAGGCATCGCTCTAGGTAGACTAAGTTGTCCGCCCCTTCGCTGAGGAAACTACGCTGACACCTTCACGAACCTTGTGAAGGTCCGTGGCGCGTGTCGACAGGCCGATGGGTCGGACTTGGAACTGGTAAGCCACCCCTCCCTAAGGCAAAAAACAGAGCCATTCTGTGATGATTCGTGCACGGGACGTGGAGATATGGTCTCTCAAATCCAAAGATGGCCCCCCCACCATTACCCTTGGTTAAGGAGGAAGTTGGAGTAGAAGCCCTCTTTGATTGGTTGCGAGAGGCATATCACGTCACGATTTGGCCAGCAGGACAGCTATATCTTGCAGGAGCGCGTCCCGCTAGGCCGTGTCCCTTGGAGAGGGGCGAACCTCACCCCTCTGAAATTTTAGGGGAGGGCAGGCCGTGAACTCTGTGCGGTACCCGTGGGTTACCACATCTAGTACCCAAGGGTCCCGAGGTCACTGCCCCTGCCCACGCTCCCCCGAATTCCCATGAGGCACCGCCTACCTATTGGAGGCGGATTGCTGTACAGGGTAGTCATACAACGACCTGCGCGGTCGCCTTGACTCCCTCGGCCCTTGGGCTGGCCTCGACCTTTCGTTTTACCTTTAGATCTCTGTCTCTTACGGCTGGGTTTACCCGCCGCGCTTAACCGCCGGTGCTACCTCCCTGGTTCTTATGGGCTTGGTAGCCCTGGTGGGGGTAGCGCCTGGCTGAGCGCCCCATTTAGGGTCCGGAGGCTTTGGGCCTCCGCTCCCCCGAAAGGTTGTGTCGGTTGTTTCCCTTCTTTCCTTGCTTGCCCTGAGCGCCTGCGTCCGGCTTTTGTCGCCGAACGGCCTTCTTTCGCTCCAGCTCCGTATTCTGGCGGAAGGCTGTTGACCTCCGAAAAGGTCTTTCCCCAGGCGCGCCTCGAGCATTCCACGGAAGTCCGTGAAGTTCAAGGCCGTGGCGACCAACTGGCGTCTAGATCTCACCAACCTGGTCGCTATGTCTAGCGGAATTCTCGTCGACCAAGTGATTAAGTCCGATACCACGTGATCATCCTATCAGTGCGGCTTTGGAAGCGACCTGTCCGGCTCCGTCAGGGGCCTGTTGCCCAGGTGGGCGAAACTCAACGCTGGGCGTTGAATTCGGCGTAGGCCATCCTATCCAGGGAGTCAAACGCCGCAGCTCGCCATCCCGCCTCCCGTATTCCATGGTTAAACACGGACTGGGGCGGGGCCTCAAGGTTTATCCCACGCCCCTCAACCCTGGGGGAGAGCTAAGGGGGACGTCACTCGAGTACCGGTCCCCGAGACATCCTGCCGTAAGGCAGCTCTAGGCCCAGCGTGTAACCGGGTAGGGAGGGTCCTCTTCCCGCCCCGGGAAGGCTGTCCCTAACCAGGGATCCCGTCCACCTTCCCCTCGGAGTGGACCGATTCAATGGTGGTCTTAAGATCCCTTTACAGAGTAATAAAAGCAATTGAGACTATCCTGGTCTGGTCCTCGGTCGACCGGAGCTTGGAGGCTTGGGCTGACGGTGCCTGTCACCCCTAGATCTGACCCCACCTCGGGGAGACTAACTCCACACCGCAGCACGGCGTCCCGAGAGTACCCGCCGCTAAAAATTGGGCCCCGAAACTCTGGGGGTTAGCAGCCGGTCACTCAACTGACCTTCACCTACTCGTAGGACGATGGCGGACCCTAGATGGTCGCCCCAGGCTCTTCAATGGGTCTCGTAATCCCATGCGACTGCGTTCCTCTGCCTCGGCTCCTCCGGCTTGTAGTGCCGGTGGTTGACGCTCCCTGTGTGAGGATTTCCGTCCACGGGACCTGCGACCCCTGGAGGCGGTCTCCGGCGGAGGGCCGTGAAGGCCGTGGAGTTCGGTAGTAGCCTGCAGAGTGCAAACCGCTGTGCCATAGACCCAGGGGGTTCTCCCAAGGGGCAGGCCGGCTCTTGCGGCTCGTCATTGTCCTGCTTCCTCACACTTTGTGGAGGGCATTATGAGGGCAGGTACACGGTTCGCCGTGAGTACATTTTTTTTTTTTTTTTTGTTTTTTTTTTTTTTTTTTTTTTTGTTTTTTTTTTTTTTTTGTTGTTTTTTTTTTTTTTTTTTTTTTTTTTTTTTTTTTTTTGGTTTTTTTTTTTTCTTTTTTTTTTGTGTCCTTTTTTTTTTTGTTTTTTTTTTTTTTTTTTTTTACTGTTTTTTATTTTTTTTTTTTTTTTCTTTTTCTTTGTTTTTTTTTTTTTTTTTATTTTTTTTTTTTGTGGTGGGCCATGGACAGAGGGGGGAACAGCGTGAAGCTCGACCCCCAACCCGCCTCCGCGTATAAGGGCCACTTGTGAGGGGCCGGCGGAGGTTGGGATTGATACTCCTGTCGCCCGGTCGGTCGGAGGGAGGACCCGGTATGGTCCACAAGACGTGAAGGGGGCACGCTAGGAATCTCCGATGTTGTATGGTCGGGACTGGTCCTGTCCGCCGACCAGGGGTCGACGCCGGTCCGCCCTGGAATACTTCCGGGCGGGAGCTCGACCCTATGGTTCGGGGTCACCCTCACATTCCGACCTGCCCTGTGCTGGGTTCGTTATGTTAGGGTGGGAACGTCGACCACCCATCCTCGACGGAGAGCGGAAGGTCTCCCTCCGTCGGAATCAGCTCCCTCCTCTCCCCTTTTTCGAGGTGAGGTGGGACGCCGCCTCTTCCATCCCCCGAAAAGAGCTCGCTATCTCTAGCTTCAATGCTAATTGCGTCCTCATGACCCTGTGTGAGGCGGCTCTTTTTCTTAACCGGCGAGCTCAGCTTCGTCTGGGGGTAGCTTGCGTTTTGGCGTCAAGGGCCCTCCGGTCGGCTCCATTCCCTCAAGGATGAGGGAGAGCTTACCCATGACAGAGGAGTTCTTTCTGCATCATGTCGCAATAGCTTTAAGAAATACCGTTAGCCCTTTGGGGGTGACGGGTTTGGGTCTCAGACAAGGCAGTGGAATGTCCCGGCTTTGAGCTCACCCCGACCATTCGCTCGACCTGGGACCGGCTTTGAATGCCTGCCCTCAAGGGAGCTGGTCTAGGGAGCTGTCCGGTCGGGTCTCCGATCTGGTCTCCGACCATCGCACCTGGTCCTCCCCGACCGTGGAAGCTCGCCTTGGACTGGGCAATAGAATGCCCTGTCTAAGGAGCTGGTCTAGACGCGACCTGGTCCGGGTCTCCGGGTCCTTCCGACCGTGGGTCTCCACCATGACCTGGTCCTCCCCGACCGTGAGCTCGACCTGGGACTGGCATAAAATGCCTGTCATCAAGGGAGCTGGTCGAGGAAGCAACCTGGGGCCGGGTCTCGGTCTCCGACCTGGGTCTCAAAAATTAATATAACCTGGTCCTCCCCGACCGTGAGCTCGACCTGGACTGGCCTAGAATGCCTGTCCCTCAACAAGGGAGCTGGGCTAGGAGGCGACCTGGTCGGGTCTCCTGACCTGGGTTTGGACCATGACCTGGTCCTCCCCGACCGTGAGCTCTACCTGGGACTGGCTAGAATGCCTGTCCTCAAGGGAGCTGGTCCAGGAAGTGACCCGGTCGGGTCTCGACCTTGGGCCGACTCCAGACCGGGCATCCCCGACCGTGAGCTTCACTGTGGCTGGGCTCGGAGGCCGCCCTTGTGGGAGCTGGTCCATAGATTACCTCGTCGATGGTCCCTACCTGATTCCTGTACCCACCGACCTGGGCGCCTGCCTTGACCGTAGCATCGACTGGGGCTGGCCTTGGGGGCCTGCCCTCGAGGGAACTGTCAGGTCACCCTG
>JAMKCH010068105.1:0-14994 GCA_023653785.1 Ophioderma brevispina
TTGAGGCGTATGTAGACTCACTTTCCGCAGTATGGCGAGTTGATTTTTCGTTCACCTTCCAATCGTCAGGGTCTAGACATCCGTTCATCCGGTGGGCGAAGGTGAGGAAGGTTGCGTTCAATATTCGCGTACCCTCCCTGGCCAGGGTTTTCCCAGGCCGCCCAATTCGGCATCCCCCTTCTGGTCCCATGGTGGAGCCCGGTGAGGACATTTCTTCCGTTGGTTCTAAACGGTGGGCGTGTCGCAGAACTTCCTGAAGGGAGACAAGAGCCGGTACGTACGGTCGCCGCTTCTCTGGATGGTACCCCTGAAGCTAGCTTCTCCATCTCGTCAAACTCTGGTGAGGATTCAGGTCACTGGATCTGGGTGCCCCCTCTCTATCATAACTGGTAAAACGAAGGAGCCGCCACTGTAGGGCTCTGGGAGGGGGGGGGTATCACAGTAACGACGTCTGCCCTAGTTGTCGGATCTTCTCCAGTTGGTGGATCCTCTCTACCTCCGATACTCCGGCCTTGATGATCCTCTGTGAGGGTCCTCTTGGCTTGATCGGCTAAGCTACGGCGGTCCGAGGAGAAGGCGCGCGCGTGAGTTGGTTGAACGCCACAGAATTCATATCCTGATGGCCGTCCATTGCACACCCAATTGTCGGGAAAAACTCGGCGTTTCAGGATCCTTGTCACTGGACCCAGAAGTTCGGCCCATTCGGACGGCGCTGGCCGTGGACTCCGTCCCCCCGCTGGCTGCCGTTGGTGGGTTCGGTGGCTGTCCTGAAAGTCACGGCGGTCGCGGTTGTCCCAGCTGGGTCCCGGAAGTCCGCGGCTTGGGTCGCAAGGTGATCTACTCCGGCGGTGGTCCGGCTAACATAACATAACATCTTTATTATCCACAATCATCAATCGGTAATAACCATATTACATACAATCTGAGAATAATATTTTGTATACATGAAATATAATGAAGTGGAAGAGTACTGGAAAGTAAGCCGATTAAAGGCCTGGTCAAAAGTCCCAGACTCTGTTTCTATTAATTAATTTGTAGTTAGAAATGAGTGACTTTTTTATAATTAAATTTAAACAACGAATGAGTATTTTTTGAGTTTTTAACATTTGATGGAATGTTTATTCCTGTAAGATATAGATTTAACACCACTAAAATCCAAGTTTTAATATTTAAGGTATTTGAAAATCTGTTTCATGTCTTGGTGTCGAAATAAGTGTTATTTTAGCTTTGTTACAAACATTTCAAATGTGGAGGGCCACTGGTCGTTGCTGTATTTGTACATGAATGTTCCAATATTATTTTTACACAACGTCCATTATTTTTAGTTGGCTTATTTAACAACAAAGGCGTAATGCACTTTCTGTAAGCACTATTGCTCCCTGCTCTCAGTGCACGCTTTTTCAGTATGTGCAGTTTTCCATTTAAGTGTTGCATGCACTTGCCATGCAGTGATACCGTTTGTGATATGTGATAGAAACGAGGTGTTATAGATACTAATAAGTGGGCAGTTTTCAGGTAGGAATTGCTTTACTTTATATAAAATTCCAATTCTACTGCTTGTAAACATTTTCTTTCTAACTCATCAATGTGATTTTCCACAGGTTAGATTTGGGTCGATAGGATTCCTAAAAATTTAAACTCATATGATTATGTTGGTATTATCGATGGAGCATATTCATGAGGTATTTCATTGTTGTTTTATTTGTAGTGCCAAAAACATATAGTTTAGTTTTTGTTAAGATTGCGTGAAAGTTTTTTGTCTTGAACCAGGTGTTTAGTTTACTTATACCATTATCCATTTTGTTTTAGTTTTTGTTAATATCATGATTGTCAATGTAAATGCCCCTAGTAAAATCATCGGCATATAAATATAAAAGACATTCATGAGCAGAATTGTAATATCATTAACAGAAAATAAAACCCCAAGGGGTTCCTAAATAAGCCTTGTGGCATACCAGTGTCGAATATGTTTTTAGTTGAAATTTGTGACTATTGTACCACAAACTGCAATCTGTTTGTGAGGTAATTTTTTAACCAATCCCAGTACAATACTCTGAAGCCATGGTGATGCATTTTAGCTAAGGGACATCATGATTTATAGTGTCAAATGCCCTGGAAAGGTCCACACATACGCCCGCGATGTTTGATTGTTATTGTAAGCTGAGTAATTTTGTGCAAGCTTGGTGATTGCCCATACTTGTAGAGTGTTTGGGACGAATCCAAATTGGTTTCAAAAGTATGTGTTGTTTTGTCAATAAATGAAATACATCTGTTAAAAACAAGGACCCCCGCCCCCCGCTTTCTAATTTTTTGAAATCCAGGTAGAACAGAATTTGGCCTATAGTTAGTAATTTTATCTTGTGGCTATCTTTTTATGAATAGAATGACTCTGGCATTTTAAAGTGATCAGGTACGGTGGCTGTTGTTAGTACAATGTTGTATATGATAGTAAGGGAATGCTTAATTCAAAAAAGCAAGTTTTTTAATATATAGCTGGAATGGCCCGTCAGACCTGGACTTTTTTAGCAGTTAATTATTGATAACTTTATTACTTCATCCTCTGGTGATGGAGTAAAGAACCTTGTACTAATCGATGATTAGAAGATCAAGTTGAAAAGCTAGTATTAGTATTTTGATTTGCTTGACCGGATTTGGGCCTATGTTAAATGAGTAGTCATTAAAATATTCAGGAATTTGTGTAGTATCGTTAATAATTTGATCCTTTAGGTTAAAATTCGTTATTACAAAATCTAGTTTGGTTTGTATTTGTTATATTGATTTAGTATGTTCCAGGTATTTTTAATATTTTTCTGTTCTTTATTTATTTGATTTACAAAATAGTGTCTTTTTTAGCATTTCCTTAATATTTTATTAACTTTGTTATTAATTTGGTCTTATATTTAATGTTCGATTTTGTGGGGTTTTCTGTTATTTAAGTATTGTTTTAAATCTTACTCTTTTATTTTCATTTTAATTAAACTTTATTAGTCCATGGTGATTTTGGTTTAGACTTAGATTTATTTATTTTCTTGGTAAGGTGTTGTGAACGTATCGAGAAGATATTAAACATTCATAAAGGTATTATATAGCATTGTTGATATCATCATATTGGATAGATTATCCCCAAATTAGTTTCAGACATAGCTTTTTTAGAGCTCTGATATTTTTTATGATAGTCTCTAGCTACTTAATAGTTTTTGCTTTTTATGTCAGTCAATTTTGATTATTGGTTCATGGGGAAGTTTGGAAGATTGTCAGTTATATTTAATAGTAGATCCACTATTATTGTTAAGATTATTGGTGAATTATATTATCTATTTTAATGTAGCACATTTTGATCAGTTTATACGTGTTGGTCTAAGTATTAATGGTAGCAGGAATTGAGTATATCATTCATGAAATTACTTGAATGGTTTTTGTCATATCTTTAAGGATATCTATATCAATCACCCATTAAGTAATGATTTATCTCACACAGCAATTTGGTAATATTGATGCAAAAAATTGCTATTAAATTCCTTAATACCTATGGTGAGATGTCTAATAAATTACACCACAATTATGTTTTTATCAGTAGGATTTCCTCATTTCACTAAAACCCATTCCGTAAAAACATTTTGCAACATAAATCGTTCTCTTTTTATAATTTTATATTATTTGAGACTAATGCTACACACCATCTATTGATATCAATTCTGTTACAGCTTCAAGGTTATAAACTTTTAATTAAAATATCAAGGGAATGTATAAGTTTTTGAACCATGTTTCTGCTACACTCAATAACTGAAAATTCATGATTAATTACATTTAAATGGTCTTTTACATTTATCTCAAAATTTTTATACATGCTGCGTATATTTATATTTAGTATGGAAACTAGCGTTTTTTAGGTTATGATTTTGATAATTGCCCTCATGTGTAAACTAGTTACAATTCTCATTAATTTATTATTTAACAGGCAAATTATCATGATTTAGTCTATATGGGTTAAAATACCAGTTACTGACACATTTATGTGCGTCCCCATTTTTGGTTAACCTTGCACGGTTTATATGTATGTCCTCTTCATTTTGCGGTACCTCTGGGTCAGCAAGACTGAAATCCAAGCCTATGTTTTTGCTGTTCTGTGTGCCGATGAGGGTTTTTTTTACCAATTGTCATTGTTTGCAAGATTTAATCACCAAACGACTCAGTCCTCTGTTATTCAGGTGTACGTTGTCCCAGTATAAGTCCTCCGCAAACATCCACCTTTCAGTTAGAACAGATTTGTGTGGTCCAACAAATGTGACACTATGAACTTAGGTTTTGCGGTTGTATGTGAAACTTCATCATTTGTTTTTGCACCAAAGTTTGCTTTGTCATCATAGAATCTGGGTAGAATCCCAGATAAAATTAGTTTAGCGTTGGGACACTTAGTGTGGTTCTATAAGGCCATCGAGCCATTTGCTCATCCCTCCTCAAGGATTTACGGTCTGTGTGTTTGTCCATGCCTGTAGAATTACAAAATCAGGATGCTCATTTGGTTCTTCCACAAGATTTCTGAAGTCACCAGTTGTTTGCTCCAACTTTTTGCAACACTACTTTTTATTTTTTTTCCTTCCTCTCTGTGGAATCTATTTCTTTTTAGTCTCTTTTGCACATACTGTTTGAGAAATTGGATTTGTGCAGATTTTTGTGGTATTGTTTGGTTGCATGCTTTTTCATGTTTTGGGGGTGATCGATTGTCTTTTTTTTTGAGTTTTGTTGTTTCCCTAGTGCTTTGCATTTTCTGCATATTCATGTTTTGTGTGTTGGTGATGATGGTACATGTACGGGTGTTGATCCTGTTGGTAAGCATGCCGATATTGTTGGAACTGTGTTTATTATGTTACATGTATGTCGTTTTGTGATGTGGGTGTTGGATCTTTTAAGGCAACCGAATGAGTTTTGAAACAGGTAATTATGACTTGATGTCCCCCCCCTCACCTGTTGTAATATGCAAGTTTCTTTGGGGATGCCTGAAGATTTAATTAATTTGTTGATTTTTCAGACTTTCCTTCTCAGCTGTTAAAATATCAATTTTGTTTAGTAGCTCGGAGTACTTTGTGCTAGCTGAGTTTAGGCCTGTGTGATATTATCAACCCTCCTGCCTTTTTCATCTGTTATTTTTAGTATAATTCTGATAAGCCGGTTTTAGGCTAGATAATTGAGACGCCGCCGAGACCGCTGCCGGCCGAGATCAACCACAAAGAGCCCCCCGCCTCCGGGAGCCTAGACCCCCGAGCGACAGCCGCCGGGATCACCGCAAGAACCGGGACCGCCGCCGGTGGTTCTTGGGCGGTGTCGTAACTTCTTTGTCCGGCTAACGGCGGTCACGCTCAGAGGGACGCGGCCTCCCTCCGGTAATCCGGGCGGTAGCTGCTATTACCGCGGCTCCGAGAACGGCTGCTTGCGGAGATCCAATTGGGTGATCGTGTCTGCAAGAACGGCTCTTGCGGTGACCCCGGGCGCTTGCGTTATCCCGGCGGGTTCCGCCTTCCCGAAACGGCTACGGCTTCCGGAACGGCTCTTGCAGTTATCCTGACGGCGGGGTTTTTTTTTCCCAAAGGCTTCCGAACGCTCTTGCGGAGATCCCGGCGGCGGTCCCGGTTCTTGCGGTGATCCCGGCGGCGGTCTCGACTCCCGGAGCGGCTTCTTGTGTGATCTCGGCGGCGGTCTGGGCGGCGGTCTCGGCTGTCTCCCGAACGGCTCCGCGGTGATCACGCGGTATTCCGACGGTAGAGGAGCGGGGTACTCGTTGGTGTTGCCGCTGGAAGAGGGGTCACCAATCTAAGTATCCCTGTGAACGACTCCCATACTTGTCGATCTTCTCCAGTTGGTGGTCCTCTCTACCTCCCGAGGACTCCGGCATTGATCGATCTATGTGAGTTCCTCTTGGCTGATCGGTCTAAGTTACGGCCGGTCCGAGGAGGAAGGCGCGCGTGAGTTGTTGAACGCCACAGAAATTCATATCTGATGGCCGTCCATGAAAACACCCAATCGTCGGGAAAACTCGGCGGTTTCAGGCCTCCCTGATTTGGACCAGAAGTTCGTCACATGCGGACGGCGCTGGCCGTGGACTCCGTCCCCGAATTTTCTGCCGTTGGGGCGCGTTGACGGTCCTGAAAGTCACGGCTTACCCGACGGTTCGCGTAGCCAAAGACGGTCCGGCTGGTCCGGCGAGTAACGGATGGGTCACGGAAGCCCGCAGCTGGGGTCGCAGGGTGATCTACTCCGGCGGTGGTCTCGGGTATCCCGTCGGATTGGTGCCGGCGGTAGGTAAAACTATCTTGCGGCTACGGCGTCTGGTCACGGCTCAAGGAGCGGCCCCTCCGGAATCGGGCGGTAGCTGCTATTACCACGGATCCGAGAAACGGATGCTGCGGAGATCCCCAATTGGTGCGTGTCTGCAGAACGGCTCTTGGCGGGTGATTCCGGCGCGTGCGGTGATCCCGGCGGGCAGGTCCGGGCCTCCCGGAACGGCTCGGCTTCCGGAACGGCTCTGCGGTGATCCTGACGGCGGGTTCAAGCTTCCGGAACGGATTTGAGGAGATCCCGGAGGCCGGTCCCTGTTCTGCGGTGATAACGGCGGAGGTACTCGGCTCCACGGAGAGGCTCTTGTTTTTTTTATGTGATATAGAGCGAGGTCTCGCGGCGGCCACGGTCTCGGCTTCCCGAACGGTCTCCGCGGTGATCACGGTATTTCGACGGTAGAGAGCGGGGTTAGCGTGGGTGTTGTCGCTGGAAGAAGAAGTGTCACCAATCTAATATCCGTGCAACGGTAAGGCCCTGGCCGTAATAAACGGTTTAGTGGGGCCACCGATGACGGGAAGACCGATATCCGTTTTATAAGTATCCCCGTGAACGGTTAAGGCCCGGCCGTAATAACGGTAATGGGGCCTCGAAGACGGCGAAGGACCAATTATCCGGCGGTTCCTGAGAAAGAGTCGGTAGCTCGGCTGGCCGGTGACGGTGAGTGGTAGGAATCCGGGACCCTCGGCACAGATGCGGCTCTTGACGGCTGTTCTTGGCCTGCTACCGGCTTACACTGGGGTTGATGAGTGTCGTGGTTGGTGCGGACCCGCTTGTATCCCGTAGATGAGAGTATCGGGGTACGTTTGTGGAACGGTGCTTGCGGGGGTTTTATTGCCGTAGAAGCAACCCCGGTCCGCATGGCGAGCACTTCTAGGATTGGATTTTTTGCCCCGTTTTTCTTCTCTGAAGTCATCCAAAACAAACCGAGAGGAACGATTACATCCATCCTACGCGACAAATTCCCATTGGAACCTAACTCCCATAGAAAAGCAAGTACTTCCGGTTTCGGGATATGGTGAAACTATGGAACAACGCAATGTGTTATATCGAACCGTCGATTGTTTAGTTCGAAACCCCAAACAAAATGAGCTAAAGCGGTTTTAAAAAAATTTCAGACGGTAAAAATTCCAAAATGCCGCGAAAAAAGTGCACCAATCTAAGTATTCCCGTGAACTGTAAGGCCCGGCCGTAATAACGATAGTGGGGCCCACGCGACGGGAAGACGGGAAGACCAATAACCTGACCCGCAGACCCGGAAGTCCACGGGGGGGGAAGGAAGGCGGTGGGGGCCCCAAAAACCGCACCGGAAGCCCCACCAACCCCTACCACCACAAACAAATAACACCATTATCTCAAAAAATACCACACATACTCAACCATTTCATACAAAACCACCAAAACAAAAATACAACAAAACAACAAATCATTGACATTAACATAGTCATCCTATTCTACTATCACCATTTTAAAAACGAAACATATCCATTCTAACCCCAGAATATCATCACGGCCGATAAATCTGTATAGATAAACCAAAGCTTAACCACCCGTCTATACAGTATTTAACCTCATTCTTGTCTCGCTCCCCAACTTAAGCCCTCCCCCTCCTTTCCCTCGGTTAACATAATCTCTTTAAACAAAACAACAACGAACTCAATAACAACGCCACCTTACCAATTTCTCTTTATTAGTCCTTTCCTACATCTCCTTTCCCCTCACTTATCTCACTTCCACGCAAAACTCTTTCTTTTTCGATCCTCTTACTGCTTTTCCTACTAACTCATTGCCCAGACTCCGCCTAACAACCTAGACCGCATAAATAAATCCAAATCGCCTAAGTGTCCTAAAAAAATTTTATCAAGTCATGAACGTACTCTAAACCCCCCATAAAAAAAAAAAAAACATTTTTTTTTTTTGCCAGATGGCGTACCATACCGAAGCGACAGACGAGTTTATGAACTTTTGGCCAAAGCCCGACCATAACCTAAGTGGCGCCGTATCGGTACCGGGCCAGTAGGTTAGCGGGTGAAAGTTGACAGCGAAAAAAAACGCGACAACGTTGAGATAAAATACTCAGGAACCACTATAGCACATGAAGCTCCCCAACACAAGCGCTAGATGGATGTGGGAATTACTTGAAGGGGTCCACCCAAGGTAGAAACTTGTAACACACGTGTGAACTATAACCGCGAAAGGCAACCATGCTACCTAATCAGACGCATTTTTGCGAACAATCGGGATGGGCTGACAAGCAAGGCAAACCGAACCAGGAATGAGGGAAAAGTTGCGTAGAACACATAGGTTAGCTTAGGTTGGTAGTTAGGGGAGTAAAAAACTATTAACAACTTGTTGTTGACATATGTAAAATTCTCGAGGCCGCCACAATAAAATGCTTAGAGCGTAGGCAAAATGAGAAGTCAGTGGTTTCTAGATCATCGACCCTGATGCTCGCGCAGTCAGAGGTCGTCGAACTTTCCACTGGATATTGAAGGTAAATTTTTCTCTTCCGAGCGTAGAAACTGAAAGGCATATAAGTCAGGTTGAATGGGGGACGTATAGGAGATGTAGGTGATCTCGATTAGATCCAAAACTTCTTTGATAACAACAAACTGAGATAATAACTCGAACTTTGAGATAATAACCGGAATTGCGATACCGCAACTCGAATTTTGAGGGTCAACATCCATTGTATTCAATGGGGAGTTTAACCTTGTTCCCCCCCCCCCTTACTTCGGTAATAAGTAAGCATTTTTTTTAAAGAGACATGGGAGATTTTCAGGAAGAAGGCCCCCAATTTTTTCTCGAACTCCGTGGTTTTTACATTATTTGGAATGCTTATCAATGTATTACATCATACCTCACGTGAAAACTGAATCCGCCGTCTTTACCTGTAATACGGTTTGATGATTTATAGTTTTGTAGTGCACGCACAGAAAAGTCAAACATGGTTTCTATTGGGGGAAGATTACGATAGCAGGCAAGTTCAAAACAAGGTTGCGGTTTTCTTTTGCACTATTTTGTCCAATAATCTTCGAATAGTCTCGGTATGTGGTCTACAACCGATCCAGTGAAATTTGAGGAGACAATAGCATCCTAAAAAATCTCATCCCGTCACTTTAAGACATTCAAAACAGTCCGTATTTTTACCTAGAGCTCCTCTATAATTTGCCCTTTTTGTCCAATCGGAAGTAATGTTTAAATTTGGACCCTGTACAACTCAAAAAATTATCCATTTTATTGATTTTGCTTGTTTTTAGCCTATAAACTTCCCAAAAATTTAGGCTGCAGATGCTGCAGATAGTATAAAAAACATACCTTTTGAAATCTTATGATTTAAAAAATATGAAACTTTCAAAATTTGACCCCTGTTATGACCTTTGGACTCCCCGAAAAAAAAACCAATTCCCCCCCTTACGATAACTTACTTATAAATGTTGACCCCCATACCTACAAAATCAGTTGAAAGCAGCTTCTTTAAATGTTTTCACAGATGATGAACAGATGAAACTTACTCAAGGGAAGGGCTACTAAAAATATCTGAAAACTTCAAGCTAAAACTCAAAGGCGGTGGATATTTCTATATTGAACATTGATATAATATCTCAAATTTTGACGGATGATATATCAAACTTCTGAAGATAATATATCAAACTTCGAGATAATACTGAAAATTCGAGAGTAACATAACTCGAAGTTGACATATAAAACTCGATGTTTGAATAATAATAGAAGTTTGACAATAATAACTCGATGTGTTTGACATAATAACTAGAAGTTTGACCCATAATAAACTCGACAAAATTTCGAGTCGAACGTAACTTATATTCGAGAGAAAAAATATCCCACCCTCGGGAAAATATTTGAAACTTTAATAAAATTACTCAAAATTCGAGTATATTTACCCAAAAAACTTCGATTTATAATACCTCAAACATCGAAATATTTCTGCAACTCGCGAAAAATATTAAGAAACATATTGAGAGAAAGAAAGATATAACGAACTTTGAGTAAAATTACAAACTTCGAGGGATAATATGTCAAGCTTCGAGAATAATAAACTGAGACTGACTTCTAAATGATAACGCGTTCTTTGAGAGTATAACTCGAGGATTTTCGAGCTAGTAATCAAACTTTAGAGAAATATGCTTAAAGGTACGAAATAATAAGTGGAAATTGAAATAATAATAACGCGATCTTTGAGAAAAATCTCGGAATTTAGAGATGAATAACTCAAATAAAACAACAACAAAATCTCAAAACGTTAGAGAAATATTTGAAAACCTCAACAATAACTCGAACTATGAAAATATCTCGTCATTTCAAGGAAAAGAAAAAATATCTCCAAATTCGAGGGAAATACTCAAACTTGGAAGGAAAATAATTTCAAACCTCGGATCACTCTGAAAATATATCAAACTTCGAGGAAATATATCAAACTTCGAGAAATATATCAAACTTCGAGAAATTATATCAAAACTTCGAAAAAAATATATCAAAATTCGACGGTATATGGGTAATATGGTAATAACTCAAACTTCAAAAAATATATCAAACTTCGGGGGGTGGGTAGGTTAACAACTCAAACTTGAAAATATCTGAAACTTCGAGGCCATATCGCGAAACTTCGAGACTATCTGAACTTAAAGATAATAACTTGAGAGCGTTAGGAATAAGACTTCAAAACTTTGATAAGAATATCTCAAATTTTGAGATAATATATCAAAAAACCTATCTTAACACTTCGAGAAAGATCTTACACTTCGAGAAAATATGAAAATTAGGGATACTTAACTCCTCAAACTGCGAACTTTTGAGAAAATATACCACAAACTCATGAAAATATCTCGAAATTTCAAGAGAAAATCTCTCAAAAATTCGAGCAAAATACCTCAAATTAATACTGCAATTGATATGAAACATAATCCATCATTTCATCCATTGCTTCCAATGTGACAACACCAAAAATTCGGAAAATAGCGCGAACCTCTTGATTCGGAAGAACCAACACGGTTAATTCGTTCGGAATACCGGAACCCTTTTCATATTCGGAATAAGAACCTTTTTTGAGGATTCGGAATTACAACCCTTTTTAAAGATTCGGAATAGCGGCACCTTTTTATGATTCGGAATAACGAACCTTTTTTGTTTTTAAAATTCGGACATAGGTGAAACCTTTTAGTTCGGAAATACCGAAACCCTATTTTAGGAATACCGACCTTTTCAGGATCGGAAAAAGCGGAATGCTTAAAAAAGTGCGTGTTCGGAAAAACGAAACCTTCGGAATAACGAACCTTGGAACAATGGAACCTTCGGAATAACGAGAAGCCCCCCTAAAAAATGGCCTCGAGGGCTTTATAGAGAAATATGACATGGGTGTCTGCAACAAAGAGATTCACAAATAACATGGTTGTCAGTAAAAACATGAAAGTACTGATCTTTGCTCTGATGTTGAAGATTTTCATCAAAACCATCCCCATCAAGATTAAGCTGGAAGGGAAATTGTTTTTCTTTGGTACAAAAATTGGGTGACAATTGGGCTAAGGGGCATATAGGAGCAAAATGAAATAATTCAGCCTGTTTTATATTGAATAGATAAGCAAATGAAAATCAATAATACAATTAAAAAAAATAAAAAAAATAAAAAAAATAAAAAAGGTAAGAAAGAAATCTATTGGGGTTCTAATATATATGAAAGTACTATTATGACACATTATTTGGGGTTTGCCTCAAAAATATGTAGCATTTATAATATTTTATTTAAATTACGAATGGTTTATGGTTTAACTGAATAGACCAGGTTGATAAGAGAAATCAAGATATTGTTTTTCTGCGTATATTTATTGTTTTGAAGAACTGTCCAAAAAATATAATTTTATATATTTTTTGCATTCATGGTATATGTAAATGAACGACTTGGGTTGTTATCACCACTGCAAAAATATTGCATGTTCTTCCGTCTTAAGTTTCATCTATATATGTACATTACACTGTGTTTTTTTTTTGTAATAAAACAAAGGAAAATCGTAAGCAATTTGTCGTGGGACTATAGTCGCCGTAATATGTTTGAACTAAAGCGTACGCAGTTAGTACCGGCTTGTGCGACCTGTACACGGGGCGTCGCCCGGATCGCGTATCTGTTTTAATCATGTTGACGCGCGGTTTACAGCAGTGCGACCTTTTACTTTTCTTTTACGCACACCTGCAGTAGTAAAGTAAATTGTTTCGAATCAGTTCAAACAATATATTACTCAGAGTTTAGAAACCCTTATTCTGTATTTGAAAAAATTGGCATTTTCAATTTCACCAACTGAGATACGGTGGATCAACGGCAAAAAAAAAACAGAACACAGGTAGAGGCCTAGAGCAGGTACGTTGCGTCGAGTCAGGGCCCGAGTCAGGGTTCAAAATGAATGTCATTTCGTCATTTTCGTATCAAGGTAGTGGGTGCGTATTCAGCGCAGTGCGAATGACGCATTACATCTGGTCAGTGAGCGCGTGTTAGCTATAGACCGATTACCGTGCCTCTGCCATGCTCTGGTTCACAGTTCAGCGGCCTCATGCATACGTAGCGAGGCGCACCGGGTAATTCCCGTATCATATCAACTTAGCCTCTATCGCAACAGTTTGAAGGGTTCTAAGCATAAAGGTAAAACACAACCCCCACTAACTTTAAAAGAAAATAATGTAGTATAAAATTTGGAAAAATCTCCGAATTTCCTAACATCTGTATAAAATCATAGAAAAACATACTTGTACAGAATTCAATAAAATAAGAATTTAAATATTTACAAGTATTTTACTTCGTCACTTAGCCTCTAAAGAAGACTTTGTTTCGCCCGCCTCTAATATGCCTCGATGGTACGCCATCGAGGCAAAAATAATAAATAAATGCATGTTGCAACACACCAAAGTAAAGATTGGTTGGAGACCTGTTCAAAAATTGACTCAGAAAATATTTAAAATGTACTGGAATGTTTTATAACTCATTAAGGTTTTGGAGATAAAAGTGGTCTATACCACTTTATAAAACAAAAAATATTTTTCTCGTTTTCCTAAATTTCAATTCATATATTTTCCCATCTTTTTAAGTGATGTACATGCTTAAAAATATACTCACCATTCCTTGAAATGAATCAACAGTTAAATGGTAATATACTTCAATAGTAAAATGTAATATAATCTAAACATTTAGGGCACAACGGCTTCACAAACCACTTCCCAGAGAAAATATCCATTTGTGCCTGAGAGGCAGTTTTTTTTAAATATGATTAGTAGTATTAGTTTTGCAGAATGACCAGTTAACATCAAAGAAATCAAAACTTTTATACAATATGTTTTACCAATTTATTTTTGCAACACGGTTTACTAAGGGATGTGGTGGTAAACACCCCCCGAGAATTCAATTATTATAAAGCAATAGATGATTTCGATGTTGGTAACCAATGCCAAGCTTTTAGTATGTGAGCGTCACCATGACGTCTAAGTTCAAATTGGCAAAATTGGTCCTTTCCAGAGCACACATCAGAGTATAAATGAAAAATCATTTTGCATCAAAAAGGTAGGAATAATTGGATTTTCGCACACTCGGTTGTTTGGCCCAAATGATATGACTAGATCAACATATAATTTAGAGCCATACAGTGCACAATATGAAAACAAATGAACTAATAACTAAAGGGTAATGCAAGTATCATTTTATAGGCGAATAATGTTCCCGAGGTCGGAAAAAATAAATAACGGCGCCCATTATTTTTTATTTTTTTTCGCCCGAGATACATTATGAGCCATAGATGATACTACAAAACCTTTATTTCTATTCTATTAACTAAAACAACTTATTTATTTTGGGGTTTGTTTGTATAGGTTTTAGGGTATAATGCCTAATTATGTGTATTTTGTATGCTGATAATGAAAAGAATGATAAAAATGCCATTAGCGCTCATTATTGCAGAATAATGGGCGTAACTGGCCAATCAGAATGCTGCATTTTCAATAATGGTAGTAGAGGTAATAGACCACTCCCCACCAATCGACCTCGACGCTAACCCCGGTCACATTTGTTTCGCCAAAATGACAGAAGGATGTGAAATAATTATATGGAAGACTTAAAGAAAGATTTTAACGTTTTGGGCACGGAAGGAAAATTTACCTGGTACCGCCCCCCTTGGTAATACGGAGGAATGTCCACTATGTCCCGTCCCCCTAAAGTGATAAATTGGTTATTTGTACACAATGTTTAAAACTACAAGACTTGGGATAGTTCTTTTTCACGACTCACAGACCATAGGTTTCAATAAGAACATCGTAGGTTTCAAATTAGTAAGTACAGGTAACCATAATTAAAACCACCAAATAAAATGTGAAATAAATGACCAATCCCTCATTAAGAAAGGTAAATTTTCACCTATTTGCCTTAAATCTTGACTGACCTATTATCGATTTTGATCACTGAAGTAGCAATCTTTGTCCCAACGTATTCGTGCGCAAATTATCTGTGTGCTTTGAGATGTTTGGACACGCGAAGCTATCGAATACGTATTCGAGATTGTTTGTGAACCCCGTTTTATACAAAGGTGTTATTCGACTGCGGCTATTTTTGGTTAGGAGATGTAAATTCACTTTAGTTTTTGGGTACATTAAAGAGTACATAAAATGCAACCA